>ML860610.1:0-13675 GCA_009831015.1 Picea engelmannii
ATGTCACTTGGAAGGAGTTCAAGGGGTATTTCGAGAAGAAATACCTAACTAAAAGATACTATGAAAAAAAGATGAAGGAGTTCTTCCAACTCAAGATAGGCAGCATGACCATTGATGAATACAAACAAAGGTTTTTGGAACTACTGAAGTATGTTCCATTCATCAAAGATGAGGATGTCGAGATTCAGATATATCTGAGTGGACTGCCATCTTCCATTAGTGACAAGATCTAGTATGATGATCCCAAGACTATGGAAGAAACAATAAGAAGGGAAAAATTATTGTATGAACAACAAAGAGAAAGGCCTACTTTTCAGAAGGCTTGGGATGATCAAAAGAAGTTCAAGAAAGAGTAGAGGCTGAAGGGAAACAAGCCTCCCTTTTACAAGAACAATCCTTAGGGACAACCATCCTTTAGGGAGCCCAGGAAGGATGAATTGGATGAACAAATTCCCAGACTACCACCTATGGAGTGTTGGGGATGTAAAGGAAACCATAGGTACCGAGACTTCCCCCACGAAATTTCAATCACACATGATTGAAGTGGAAGGTATGATTAAAAACCGACCATTTAGTATTTTAATCGATTCAGGGGCTAGCCATAGTTATGTAGATCCTAGGTTGGTGAAAATTTTTCATTTATCAAGAAGAAAAAATGAAAAGTCTTGGTTAGTGCAGTTGGCTACATGAACCAAGAGGAAAGTCATTGATTTGGTGAAGTCTTGTCTTATGGACATGAAAGGACTGAGCACAAAGGTTGAATTGAATATTCTTCCTTTAGGATCTTATGATTGTTTAATTGGAATGGATTGGTTAGACCAGCATTATTCCCTCCTAGACTGTCATAACAGGAGGTTTACATTCTTGGATGAGGAGGGGAATAAGAAAAAAATCCAAGGGATTCCTAGAACTGTGGCTATTAGAGAAATCTCAACCATGCAGCTGAAGAAGTGCTACAGAAAAGGCTGTCAATTATTTGCAGCCCATGTGGAGGGAGCATCCAGAGATAAAGTCTCAAGGATTGAAGACCAGGAGGCACTCACAAAGTTCAAATATGTATTTCAGGAGGTAACTGGACTACCTTAGAAGAGAGACATCGATTTTTCTATAAATTTGATGCCTGGAGCAGCTCCAGTGTCGAAAGATCCATATAGAATGAGTACACCAGAGATGAAAGAGTTGCAATTGCAACTTGAAGAGCTTCTAAAGAAGGGGTACATTTTCCCCAACATGTCACCTTGGGGTGACCCGGTCCTGTTCGTGAAGAAGAAGGATGGGATGTTGAGGTTGTGCATTGATTTCTGGCAGTTGAACAAGGTAACTGTCAAGAACAAGTATCCTTTGTCGAGGATTGTTGATATTTTTGATCAGTTGGAGGGTGAAAAAATATTTTCGAAGATAGATCTCAGATCAGGATATCACCAGGTAAGAATAAAGGATGAGGACATCAGCAAGACTTCCTTTAGAACAAGGTATGGTCATTACGAGTTCACAGTGGTGTCGTTTGGACTGTCAAACACACCCATTGTTTTTATGTGTTGGATGAATGGTGTATTCAGGGACTATTTAGACAAGTTTGTCATAGTCTTCCTGGATGGCATCTTAGTGTATTCCAAGTTAGAGAAAGAGCATGAAAAACACCTGAGACTAGTGCTGCAAGTGTTGAGAGGACACCAATTGTATGCCAAATTGAGAAAATGCTCATTTTACCAAAGGCATCTCCATTACTTGGGGCACATTATTTCGGAAGAAGGGATCATTGTGGATCCTGAGAAGGTTGAAGCCATCCGAGAATGGTTAGTGCCAAGGAATGTGGAAAAAGTCAGATCCTTTATGGGTCTGGTGGGATACTACAGAAGGTTTATAACAGGGTTCCCAAAGATATCCCACCCTATCACTTCTTTGAAAAGGAAGGAGAAAAAGTTTCAATGGACTGAAGAGTGTGAGAAAGGTTTCCAGCGATTGAAGCAATTGTTAACCAACTCTCCAATATTGAGGATTGCGGATCCAAATATGGATTTTGTGGTGTGCACAGATGCATGTAAGGAAGGGTTGGGAGGATTTCTCATCCAAGATGGATTTGTAATCTGTTATGAGTCTAGGAAAATGAAAGAGCATGAAAATAATTATGCCACTCATGATTTGGAGCTGGCAGCAATCATCCACGCTCTGAGGAAATGGAGACATTACCTCATGGGAAGGAGATTTGAATTGAGAACAGACCACAACAGTCTGAAATATTTGTTTGGTCAGTCGACTTTAAATGCTAGACAAAGTAGGTGGCTGGAATTTCTGTGCGAATACGACTTTGATATCAAGCATATCAAGGGGAAGGAAAACAAGGTGGCTGATGCACTCAATAGAAAAGTGCATGACTTACATACTTCAACCATTAGCATGTACAGGACTGATATCAAGGGTAGAATTTTGGAGGCTGCAAATGTGGATTTGCAGTACAGAGACTTAGTAGAAAAGATATAATAGCATGAGAGACCATAGAAAAAGGAAAGTTACACCTTGGAAGATGATGGATTACTTCTGTATAAAGACAGAGTGTATGTACCCAATGTCCAGGAATTGAAATTTGCGATTCTAAAAGAAATGCATAATGTGACGTATGTTGGACACCCTGGATATCAGAAGACTATGGAAGTAGTCAAAATCCATTACTTTTGGCCAGGTTTGAAGAGGGAGATCGCTGAATACATCGCTAGATGTATGGAATGCCAAAAAGTTAATGTTGAGCATAGGCACCCAGTAGGGTTGTTGCAGCCTTTACCCATTCCTAAATGGAAGTGGGAAGTGGTGACCATGGATTTTATTATAGGATTTCCCATAACAAGAAAGAAACATGATTTGATCATGGTTGTGGTGGACAAGCTTACAAAATCTACCCATTTTATTCCACTGAAAACCACTCGCAAGGTAGAAGATGTTGCTGATATATTCTTAAAAGAAGTGGCACACTTGCACCTAATTCCTAAAATGATTGTGTCTGATAGGGACCTGAAATTCACCTCGAATTTATGGAAAGGACTGTTAAAAGAATTCAGAATGAATCTGAATTTTAGTACAGCGTATCATCCCGAGTCTGATGGACAGAAAGAGAGTGTGAATAGAGTAATAGAGGACATGCTGAGAATGTACGTGATGAACAAACCATCAAGATGGGAAGACTACTTGCATTTGGTAGAATTCGCCTACAATAATGGGTATCATGCATCGTTGAAGATGAGCCCATTTGAAACACTTTATGGAAGAAAGTGCAACACTCTAATGAGCTGGGATAATCTAGCTGATAGAGCAGTAGTTGGGCTAGAGTTGCTCAAGGAGATGGAGGACCAAATGATAAAAATTAAACAGAATTTGAAAACTGCCCAGGACAGGTAGAAAAGTTATGTTGATAAGAAAATAACCCACCGAGAATTCAATGTGGGTGATCATGTTTTACTAAAAGTGAAAACTAACAGGAGTTCTCTAAAGCTGGGAAGTCATGCCAAGTTGGCAACAAGATTTTGTGGGCCATTTGAAATCCTGGAAAGGATTGGGCCAATTGCATACATGATTGCAATACCTTCATCTATGACTGTACATAATGTGTTTCATGTTTCAATGATTAAGAAATATATACCTGATGCTAATCATGTTATCAACTGGAATGTGATTCAAGTGGAACCAGAAGGTGTCTTGCAAGTTCATCATGTGCAAATATTGGACAAAAAAGTAAAATAGCTTTGGAATCGAGCTATAAATCTTGTAAAGGTCCAGTGGACCTGGTATGGTCCTGAGGACGCAACATGGGAGCATGAAGATGTTATGCGGGCAGAGTACCCGCATCTTTTTGAAAATTTTGAAAATATTGCAGATGTTGTGTAAAGTTGCATCAAGGATAGTGCATAAATAATGGGAGGGGGATTGTAATGTCCCCAAGGCCAAGCCCATTTGTAAATATTGTTTACAAAATGAGTTTTAAAAATGTTTAATAGGCTGGTGAGATAAGTTTATACAAGCTGGTGGGCTTATGTGATTGTTAGGCCGGAGATCCTGAGTGTTGAAGAGCAAGAGCCTGATGTTGTACATGTATCTATGTGGAACATTAATAAAAATATAAACACCACCATGTGCTGGCCAACACGATGGATGAGTGATGGGGGAATAAGCTTCCATAGAGTGGGCAAGGGATTAGGGGCTGGAAGGTGGGAAAAAGGGGCTAAGTGTGGAGCCTAGGGGATAAGCCTAAGGGCTTAAGTCTTGGGAATAATATTTTAATATTATTCCAAAAAGACATGTGAATAATATGTTTTTATCCTAATTTCTTTTGGAATGTCATGTGACTTCCAAATGGTGGGAGGAACACATGTTGATGGAAGCATGCAGCTTCACAGGTGAAAAGTGTCAACCCAATCCCATGCAAATAAAATGGCTGAGATGAGCCATGGTACGGAGCCACCTCCATTCTACCCGACCATCTGAGTGTGAACCAGTCCAACCTCAACAAGAGACCTTGTGCATATTATGAATCGTACATCCCCTGAACTAGAAGCCTATGTTGATTTCAGGAAAAATTTTGTGTTTGTTCTGGAAAGCCAGTACACCCCTTCTCTGCTCTAAACCGTGGAGTCTGAATCGACCCCTACGTGGACAACTCATCACACATCCTTGAGAATCCAGAGTGTGAGTCTATCCCATGTTGCCATATTTAGAAAAAAGAAGTGTCCTGTCCCCGCTAAGCCTAGTTATGCTATTTCACATGTCTGTAGTTGTCCTGGGGTGTTCGTGTCTAGATTCTCATTGATTTTGGTGGACGCGTAGTGTTTGATCCTATGTGGCTTGTTGGCTAGTTAGTACAAAACTCTCTCTAGGTGAGAGAGGTGGTGAAGTTGGAAGAACAAGTTGTTGGGCATGTGAGTGACTCTCTCCAGGTGAGAGAGTGCACAGAGGAAGGAGAGAACTCCTGGAAGGAAACCAGTAGCTACCACAAATCTCGAAGACTTCTGGTCCAGTCTGTTGCTGAAACCCAAGGCAAGGGAGGTTAGCAGCTGAAGGACTGTCTAGGTGACAGAGAAGGTGTATAATCCTGGGGTGGAGCAGGAATGTGGGGAAGGAGAGTCTATGAGAAGTGAGTATGAGTGGTTCTTGGAAGAGAATTCCTTCCTTATGACTGTGTGTTTACCTTGTAACCTCAACCTAGCCTAGGATTCCTTACCTTGGGGGTGGAGATTAGTCTTAGCTTGGGGGTGACCCACTACTGAGCTTGATGAGTAGTGTGGTCTAAGGCTCGGAGGTTCACGGAAGGCCTGCACCTGGTTGGTGGAATTACCACCATTTCAAAGATAATTACCGGATGATGTTTTAATTACGTTTCTGCATGTCTGTGTATTTATATTTATCATGTGTTCTGTTGTGCATACGAAGTAATGTTAAAGCCACTGATTATTTATAATAAGTAGTAATTCTTATGGTTACTCTGAGTTTAAATGTGTTTCATTTTCTTAAATCCATGTCTTATATATAGAATTAAGTATGAGATTGTTATTCTACGAAGTAGCACCTACCCAGCCTAGAATGGGGGTGTTACACCTTAGACCCCTTGGACCCCCCTCTCTTATGGAAACTATCCCTTGTGACTCCATCCATGTAAATTTGTAGTCAAAATTACATTTATGTTTATTATTACGATATATAATGTTTACATATTACATCACTTGGATGGTGGCCATATATCAAATTTAAATTATACATCATTGTTACGAGGAAAATCTCTCTATGGCTAGGGGAAGATACAACAGATAGAATGACACCCATAAATCAACTCTAATCTCAAGTATGCTATATAAATGAAATTCTAACAAGACAAGACTAAAATCCTACCTCATACGGATGTTCGAAGAAGAACACCGTTGAGCATGTGACCCAAAGCTTTATAACCGCAACTTGTCCTCAAATACCAAGATACACAAAGCATATGGTGATAATATATGATTTTATCATATAAATTAGAATAATACATTAACATACATGACAAATACACCCATGGAATAGTAATTCAAATATTTGCAAGATATCAATTGGATGAGAAAAGAGTATTTATATTAAAATAATTAGTAGAAGTACATAGGTGACAAACTTTTGTAAGGCACATGTCATAACCGAGAAACTAAGTCCCTCAAGTTGGGCCTCCACCACTTCAATCCTCCACAAAGGAAAATTCATATGTAGGATTCAATTAGGTCCTCCATCACAAAGTAGGAAGATCTTGGGTGATGAACACAATAAGTTCAGACTTTCAAGGACAAAGGGATACAGACTCAATATGAAGTGAAATGTCTCTAGAGTATCTTTTCTCCCAAAATTGAATTTCCTATTAGGCTTGGATATGGATCAATTTATAGCATCCAATTGGAACTAAAGTGTCTATTCATATAGTTTCTAGTATATGGAAGGTCAAGGATCATGGATCTCGTGACATGGCATGGAAACCCACCATAATTTATAATTTTTGAGCACGAAACCCAATGCACATGGGTTGTAGTAGAGAAACCTATGTATATGCTTGTTGTGTAACTGATAGGGAGCATATATGTCTAAGCATGTACATTTTGGCTCTGGAGTGAAAAAAAATGGGGACTTCAAGTCTACAGAGGGAAATGGAAATACCATCCAAGCAAGTTGCATGGAGTATGGAAACATTTACTGTAACAATCACTAAACCGGGGATTAAAAATGGGGATGTTAAAAAATATAAATAAGACATATTTCCATTTCATTCTAAAAGGAGAAGGATTAGGTCAAATAATGAAGACACTATGATGCAGCCCCCCCTACTCTCTTGTAGGCCTATGCAACCTCCTGGTCTTGGATCTCCAATTCTAAAGTCGAGTGACTCTCTGAAACCTTAATGGTTTCCTTATCTAACTAAACAAAGGCCCTTTTGTCTTCTTGTTGTTGGCCCTAATGGAACCCGCAACCCTCCCTTTCTCTCTCCTACGAAAGGTCAGAGTGTTGGGAGTTAGCTCATTTTTTTTGATAATCCCCCTCTTGATGTGACCTCAATGATGAAAAAGTGACTGTGGGCATGGATACAAGTGGTTTGAAGTCAAACTACTTTTGGGCCCGCAATCCTCCTCAATCCTTGATGTGTCCTCCTGATGAAACCACAGTTAATATTGAATCCCTCCCTTGATATTTTAAAATTAGTGCAACTCCAATTCTCGCAATGCTATAGGATCATCAATATCGTGATCTTGAGGATAATGTATCAATCAATAGTTCAGACATGCTCCTTTTGAATATATAGACTAGATCTTCCCCTCCTTCAATCAACGACTGCGATCTCTTTCGAAACTCCAGAATTCAGGGTTTTGAAATCTCAAACCCAACTTTTTTTCGTACTCAAATATTTTGAAACTCACTATCTGCTGACAACGGTCCTAATCGATCAATGGTTCTGCTCCAACTTCAAATGTTTGGCCTTTCAACCCATATTAATGTTCTTGTGACCCTCTTCTCGATCAACGGTCGAGATCTCCTTCAGGTCTTCGAACCTCTGAGATCTCAAATCTCAAACTTGTTTTTCCCAATGGTTGTTACCCAGATCTTGTGATCCACTAATGCATGTTCTCCTGATCTAACAATCAAGGATTTCTTTGGGTCTTTACCTAGAGCTCACAGATGTGTGCCATGTCTTCTCTGAATCCAATGACTATGAACCACTTAGGGACCTTACTTGAAGTTCATGAATTCACACCACATCACCTTTATATCTCACAACCTGGATTTTACTTCAGGTCTTCGGGTCTTCGCACTTCAGCAATCTCAAATATCAAACTGGAAACTCAGTTAAACTTTTCCAAAGCTCACAATCTGTTGACAAGTGTCCACTTATAGATCGACGACTCTTGACCCTTCGGCTCTTCTGGCTTCGGGTGTTTCAACACTTTGAACTTCTCTTTCCTTTGGATCCTTGGACCTATCGAAATGTGTCCTCCTGGACTCATGGTATCTGACGAACTCATTTTTACTCGGGATATCCAATTCTTGTAGTTTTCCTCAAACAATCTGACAGTTCAGATCTGTTCCTATTGATTGGGCAATTGAGATTCTATTTCAGATCTCTAGCTCTTCAGGCTTCGGAAATCTCATTTCTCAACTCTTGTGAGTTTTTTCTCTCGCATGTGTGAAAATATCTAAGGTTCATGCACTTAACTCTCATCAAACAGTTTTTGATGTTTTTCATAGTGATCCAGTGACCACTGTCGCTCCTCCTCCTGATCTTTTGAGTTCTCAGTGACTTAGAATATTTTCAAGTGTTCAAAGTTTTCGAACCTTTTCTCCTCCTATGAGTCCAACTATCGGTTGTGTCTGAAACTTTATGGAAACTGATATCCCTTCTGAGCTTCATCCTTAAAAGGATTTCGATTCCCCAAGCACCACTTGCATTCTCAAGATTTTGATAACTCAGATCGAAGGATTTCTTGAAAACAAATTCTTCTCTCCCACCTGGCATTACTCTGGTTCGGGTTTTTCGACACTTGGTCGTTTCATGATGCTATACACACCTCACCTGTTCTAAGTTCCCTTTGTTCTCTCTGAACTTCTCTGAGTCACTCTGAGACTCAGTCGACATAGTCCTCGCGTTCAAGGTGCACACCTTTCATACGAGTGTCAGAAGAGAAACAATTGAAACTCATCATGTTTTGTCACGAACTCATACAATCAACATCTCGAACAATCATACATGAACGAAAATGAAAATAACCAAACACATAGAATATCACAGTCATTCAATCACACGTTAAATGAACACAGTCCAATGATTTGGGACAATTATGTTTATTCTATTCATTCATGAAAAAAAATTACATAATGTTTCTTCTACTCTACTCTGTTCTACTGATCCCTATGATCTCTTACAATACTCATACATTCTAATCTATTACAATGAAACAATAAACTATCTAAGGACCAACTCCACGATCTCTCTTGTCCTGTCTGCAACCTATCCTATCAAACTCTTAGTGGTTACCTACTTTGTCCTATTACAATAACTAACAGTTATTTCCAGATAAGAGTCAATACTCAATATCTGAAATCCATTACAGTCCTTCACGACTTTACAAACAAGTTACATTTTTAAAATGTTGTTTACAAAATATCTTAACAATCCAATTTAATTTTGAGTTAATTTCTGATTTGAAATTTTGTTATTGTTGAGATGTCGTTCCTTTTCCTCCACGCTTGCGTTTTGAATTTGAAGGCGATGCTTCTGCATCATACTCCTAGGGTTAAACAATTTCATGGAATCCTGTCCATGAGCTCCTGTACTGTCTTTCCATGGTTCAAAATATCAGGTTCTATAAACCAACATGCATCTTCCATTGGATGATATTTCCACTTCACTAAGTATTCAGGATATGTCTTTCTCCTGGTTTTCTTTCCATCTTGTAGTTCAATGATTTTATCCATATGAGGTTTTTTTGTTGTGGGAAATTGTTCTTCCCACTGAACTTATTTTGATCATCTGATTCTCCTGCCTCATCTCTCCTATAAGGATATAGGTTTGCAACATTGAATATCGGCTATATCCCAGCATTGTCTGGAAACTCAATTTCATAAGCATTGGCTATGAATTTTCTGATAATCTTGCATGGTACTATTTTCTTCATGTTCAATTTGTTATATGTTCCCCTTGGAAACCTTTCTTTTATCAAATGAGCTAAAACTTCACCTCCAACCTTGAATTGAACTTCTCTCCTCTTTTGATCAACTCTGCTCTTGTATTTTTGGCTACTATTATGTAGTTGTTCTCTGACTCTGTCATGGAGTTTCTTCATTTCTACACCAAAATCCTCTGCTCTAGCACTTCTGAACTCATCTTGATTCAGATCTCTAAAATATGTAATCCATCTTGGTTGTATACCATACACAATTTCAAATGGAATTTTCCCTGTGCTCCTATTCACTAAATTGTTGAATGCAAATTCAGCTTGTGCCAGAATCTGATCCCATTGACGACCTTGCTCAGTGACTAAACTTATTAACAAGTTTCCCATACTCCTGTTTACTACTTCTATTTGTCCATATGTCTAAGGGTAATATGTTGAACTAAAGGAAAATATTGTCCCTATCCTCTTCCATGGATTCCTCCAAAAGTGTGCTACAAATTTGGTGTTCTTGTCTGAGACTATGCTCCTCAGCAATCCATGTAGTCTAACCACTTCTCTAAAAAACAAACTAGTTATGTGTGTAGCATCGTTTGTCTTCTGGCATGGTATGAAATGTGCCATTTTTTAAAATATTTCCACCAAAACAAATATGGAATCACTCCCTTTTTGATTTCTAGGCAATACCAAAACAAAATCCATACTTATTGCATCCCACAACCTTTCTAGAATTGGTAATGGCTGATATAAACCAATGTTTTATTGTCTTCCTTTTGCATATTGACAAATTTTGCATTTGTTCACAAAAATTTTCATCTCTGCTCTCATGCTCAGCCAATAATATGAATTACTCAGCTATGCAAATGTCTTATCATGACCAAAATGTCCAGATAAACCTCCACTGTGTTTCTCTTTCAGCAGGTTATCTCTCATTGAGCATTTCAGTATGCATAATTGGCTTCCCTTGAACAATAATCCATCCTGGATCAAATATTCAGTCCATGGCCTTCTGTCTCCCAATAAAATATTCTTGCATGCCTCATAAGCTTCCTTAAAATCTGTGTCTTCTTTATACATCTCTTCGAGGTGTTGAAACCCTAAGGTTATTAGTGTTTCATGGAAACCTACACAGGAGATCTAGCTAAAGCAAGTACAAACAAAGATTATCAAGACAGGAAGAGAGATTCAATATGTAAGAATGAGAAAATATATTTACACTACTCCAATGAGATGATGATTGATACATAGATCATGATCAATATAATACAATGAATGAGTGGAATACACTCATATATAGGGAAAATCATTCCATAATTAAGAAAAGAAATCAAGCAGTTATATTTCCTTAGGAATGCATGGATGCATAAGAGTGATGGTAAAAATAGAAATTCTAAAATAGAACTAGTCAGTTAACTACCACTGAACTAGTGTGTCGAAAATATAAATTTCTCCAACACCCCCCCTGAACATCACTATGGAGTAAAAAATGAGTCCCAACTACTAGGCCATTTTAGGTACTCATGTACAATGCAAATAATGAACACTAAACAAAAGTGAGGAAAGAGGGAAAACCACGTGGGAACAANCCCCCCCCCCCCCCTCAAAATATAATGCATCCAAAGAAGAAAATAATAGTGGTTAGACAATTGTGTTCTTCGCTACAAGATGATCCTGCAAAGTCTGAAACTTCTGCTAATTGAAAGTTTGCATGAAGGTGTATAAATATTTATGGATCTTATGAATTCCTTTGGTAACCTATCAAGCCTTGTAATTCTTGATCCTATGGACCCATCTGCACCTAAAAATATTCCTTTCTAGTGGACGTGGAACTAGATTCCAAGTTTGGTTCTATAGGAGTGAGTCATACTCCTTCTACATGGATTCTTGCCATAATGGATTTCCCACAACCCTACTGTAGTTATGTGGATCAGTAGATTGAACCATATAGAAATGCATGGGCATCGCAGGTTCTGAAGATGAAAGTACATGAGAATGCTCCTCATGCTAATATTGATTAATTCTCGAATCCAATGGATTCCCTGCAAGATTGCCTTCTACCTGAAGTGTGGTATGTGCCTTCTTGGGCATCTGTTGAAGCTTCGGTGTTGGATTCTTATTTGGCTGTACTACATGATTATTTCCATGTACAAAATCTGAGTGCATGGAATCATCTCTGATGTTTGAAACTAATGAAATAACAAGAGTATATGCATGTTTCACTGGAGGTTCATGCAAAGTACTCTCCTTATGTGTAAGTAAAATAGAGGAGTCATCATCGAAAAACTTAGTGAATTTATACAAGCTTGACTTGTGATCCACCTCACCAATTGCAATAATGGAATTGTCATGCATGTCAACTACTGAAACTAAATCTGATGTAAATCCAACCTTTTTACCTTTATGAGTGATCTGATAAACTGAGAGCAGATTCATAGAAATCTTTGGAACATGTAAAACATTCTCAAAACTGTCATTGTGGATTTCCACTCTCCATTCTCCTGCTATTTCTATTGGAGTATCATCCCCCATGAGAATAGGGGGTCTTGAGCATGGACTCAAAGAAAAGAAAACTTCCTCTTTCGTTTCCATATGATGGGATGCACCAGAATCTATAATCCATGAATTAGATGAGGAATTAATTCCAACAAGAACATGATGATTACCTTTCTTAGGAGCATGATATTCTTCCTTTTGCTTCTTGACTCCCTTTGGAATGAAGTTTCCAAGGTTGTTCTATTGAAGTGGCTATGCCATAAGATCTATTTGTTTCTTCATGCATGTGGATTCTTCATGACTCGTTTTATTGCAGTAAGTGCACTTCTTTCCCTTCTTCTTCTTCTTGGAATCTAAAGAGTCTTTGGAACCTGAAGAATCATTAAAGGGTTTGGAGTATCCCTCCTTCCCGTTCTATTTGGATGACCCTTTTCTATTATTCATGGTGAGTGCATATGATTTGGGATATTTCATGGGGCCCATATGTATGAGTTTTGTCTACTCTTGTGTAAGAGACTCAATGAACTGAGCCAACGTAGGAATTTTCCAATTTGTTCCAAAAAGACATCTGCCGGAATGGAAATTGGAGACATATACAATGTATTCTGGTCCTAGCTTGGCCAATATTGTTAGAATAAGTTGTTTATATTGTGTAAACTTATCAATACCACATTCACCCAAGCTCAATAGAAAATATTTAAATTTAGTAAAAAAATCTTGTATATTATCAAAACATTTAGGGTCTAAGGTATTCAACTCTACCTCAAGCATATGACCTTGCATCTCATATTGCTTTCCAAAGAGTCTTTCCAAGGTGGTTCAGATCTCGTTTGGAGTCTTTCATGCAACAACATGAAACCATAAATCAATGGATATTAACTCAAGAAGTAGTCATGTGGCCTCATTCTTACGGTTCTCCCATCTCATCTTCTCAATTGTTGATGTAGGTTTTGTTTCTGTCGCCATCGTCAAATTATACAGTCCTTACCTTTTGAGTTGGAATTCTGCATTAGGATTCCAATCAAAATAATTGTATGGTGTGAGGATTACCACCAAGTTTTTCTATATAATATTTTTCCTATCCATATCTCCCACTGTTTCTAATAACCCATGAAAATTTATTCTCAATCTGCAAGTGAAAAATTAAGAAATTAATAATTCGTATCAGTTTCAAGAGATTATATTGCAAATTACTTTCTGAGAGAATGGAGAGGAATCTTGCCAAATGGTTGAAAACACGCTTCCAAAATGGGCTGGTTTAATTTCCATAGAGGTCATTTCCTCCAAAACATAACATTTTGGAAGCAATGAATGTAGAAAGGTATGGCCACAGATTCGTATCAGTTTCAGGAGGCTATATTGTGGCTTACTTTTTGAGCAAACGGTGAAGAATCTCGCCAAACGGTTGAAAGGCCACTTCCAAAATGGGCCGATTTACTTAAGTAGTAGGATGTTTCCTCCAAAACGTAATATTTTGGGAGGAAAAATTGATGAAATTTATGACCATGGGTTTAGCTCGT
>WSFP011410455.1:0-24689 GCA_009831015.1 Picea engelmannii
TGGTGAATGAGCACACCTATTATTCTAATAGGTTATGGGCCCACACTATCTTCAAATACTCTAACCACTAGAAGGTAGATTGGGAGGACTTTCTCAGTTGCAATCAAAGTTTTGTTGCATCAATGAAACCATAACCCTCATGTTGAGTCACATTAATTGAAGTTATTGATCTAATTTATGGATAACCTAGTGTTCCCTAGCCTAGTGCACCTCCTAGTACTCTCAGCAAGCCAAGGTATCAAGTTTGAGTTTTTGGTCAAAGTCAAAGGTTGACCAAGTCAAACCAATCATGACTTACTCTATGAAGTCAAAGGTTGACCAAGTCAAATCAATCATGACTTACTCTATGAAGTCATAAAATAAGTTATAATGGGATTCTAACTTCAAAGCATAGAAGCCAAGGATTAACCTCATCATTTCCAAGAATAAAGTGTTGGATTTCGTGAAAGGAAAGATCATGGAACCACAGTTTGAAGTGGGAAAAGAGAAGGAACCTCATAATATTGTAGTTATGGAAAAGTTCAAGGACATTGACATGAATTCTATGAGCATCATAGTGGACTCTGTAAAGGACCATTTCATACCCTACATTTTTCATCTTGACTCATCTAAGAAGATGTACGATTCCATAACTAACCTCTTCTTAGTAAGAAATATTGGACAAGTGATGAGTTTGAAGAATGAGCTCTGTGACATGAAAATGAATGATAATGAAATCATACCATCGTACTTTGTAATATTATCTCAGTTAATATGTCAACTACAATCTATTGAGGAAATAATTTCAAAAAAGGAACTAGTAAATATAGTACTTAATGGCCTTCCCAAGACATGGGATGCATTTGTTGCAAGCATGAACACAAGAACGAAGTATCCTACATTTGAAGAACTTTGGACTTGTTGTTCACAAGAAGAATCAAGGATTAGCACAAAAGAGAAATCCCAAAATAAAGATGATGATCAAGCCTACACAATAAAGTTCAAGAAATTCAAGAATAAGAAGAAGTTTGGCTCAAGGAAGAAACCAAATCAAGAAAAGGATATGTCAAAAATACAATGCTTCAACTGTCAAAATATGGTGACTACAAGAACCGGTGTCCTGAATTAAAAAAAATCAATGAAACATACAAAGAAACAATTTCCAAAGAAAATGAACCCTCAAAGAAAGTGAAGCAGGATGAAGACGACTTCTTCTAGTAGTCATGGTAACAATATTCTTCTATAACATAGTCCTTGCACATACCATGCTTAAATACACATGATGTGTATATATTTCTTAGAAGATAAGATGGTCAGTGTCAATGAAACAATATCTATGGGAGAAGAACAAGATAAGGATTTACATTACAATGAATACTATTAATGTATTTGAAAAGGATGAAGTACATTGACTACCTTTGGTGACAATCCCTGTGGAAGCTATTAAAATTATATATAAGCAACAACTGCTAGATGGGTTGCAAACAAAACCAACGTTGAAGAGAACCAGAAGGATTGACACCAGAAAGAAGTAAGTAATCAAGAGGAAACTAGAATAGACTTGTGACACTTTACAGAAAGAAATAAGGATGCATACGTAAGCATGGAATCTCTCAAATGGAGGGAGATGATTGCAGAATTCCAAATGAAGAGAATACATATTTCTCATTCAGGCATGAAATTAGGGTTAGGAGGGAGTTGATCCTCAATGATGTGATCCATTAAAGAACCCGTGAATACTATGAAGTATATGTTCATGTTCTTCATTAAAAGTAGTAGCCATGATAAGCATCACATGTTCAGTTTGACGCTAGAAGAAGTCTTGTTCAAAAAGAATCCTTGAATATCCTTGGTTGTCCATATACATTTATGCTCCTATGAATAAAAGAAAAAGTTGGAACCTTCAGAAACGAACGGCATAGAATCTATAGAAGATTCCATGGACTCAAAAATTGAAGATGAGGAAGAACATCAAAATTCCAAGAAATAAATAAAATTCAGAACAACCAATTGAACCAGTTATTATACCGAGATCATAAGACTACCAGTATGTTTTGAACCCACTAGAAGGAATCAAACATAAGGAATGGAAGGAATTTGTGATGAAGAACAATGTATGTGAGAAACTGTGAAAAATACTTATGAATGGAAGCATTGATAGATACAAGGAAAGATTTGAAACTAGAGGGTTCTCCCAGAAGGAGGGAGAAGACTGTGATTGTTATCATTGAAAAATCGTCCACAACATTGCACACAACGGTTGAAGAAAGACATAAATTCTAGCATCAATTAGTCCACCTACAACACCAAAATCCATCCAAAAGGAAAAACACTTTATACTTGGTTCAAAAATCAAAGTGCACAAATTCACCAAAAGAAGCACACACACAATGCATAGAATGCGTAGACTAACACAACCCTCAGTGCACACTGTGTGCAAAATGAGTGAACATCTACGAGAAAAGTTGCGCACTTCTATGAATAATGCATTTATGAATATTTTCGACCTCTCAACCAATTCTATTTGACACTCATATCTGAGCGAAATCTATCTTGGGGGTTGGTCAAGGGCTAGGAAGTGCCCTAAAAGGCCCCTTGTTCACACTATGAACCAATTATATCTTACCATGAATGGATGCTATAAATATGTGCCATGGGTGTGCTAGAAAAATAAGAACTTCAAGGTATTTTTATGCTGTAAGAATTCTTCTTTGAGAATCCTCTTTTCTCTTTGAATAATTCAAGAACTATACCAAGGGCCATTCCACTCATCTCTTGAGGGATTTGGCATTGTATTTATTCACCATTGTTACTTTCCATTGCATGAAGAGAAGAGATATCTATTAGAGAACTGAAGAGCCCTCCCAAGGAGGAAGAGGGGACTCATAATTCCCTGCCTTTCTCTACGGTGTTTAGCCTATCAATATATTGATCCATAGGTAGCTATATATTGGTCATTTTTTGCTTTTCATGGTTCTAGTAATTTCAAGATTCTCTAACTTTTATTTCTTAGTTGTTTTTAGTTTTGTTTCTTAGTTTCATGTGTATTTTTTTATCTAATCAACTCACAAACTTATGTCTTCTTTAGTTGTCTTAACTAAGCATTCAAGTGTTGTGTTTTTTATCACCCATGTGACAAAACCAACACAATGGATTGGCGACCATACTGGGGATAGGTATCAAATTCCTCCCTATTCAAGTCTTGAGAGCACATATTTTTTATTTTTTTGATATGAAGGTACCAAAATCGGCCTAGCCCAACCTGCCAAAATCAAAATTCAGAGCCAAGGAAAGAGAATTTCACTTGGAAATTGCTTTCCCGACGCATGACATGAAATGCGCAGCTTTCAAGGCCCACAAACACGCACTCAAAGCATTGTGTGCATGACAAACTTCATTCCTCTGTGCAATATTCTCCCTCTACACGCCTCTCAGAACTGTAACCTGTGCATAAGTTTAGTTTTCTCAAACTGTAAGGGTTTTTATGAATGGTTTGAGGGTCCCTAGCCTTCATATTTTAATTTCCTACACTTTGTAATGCAACTACACTTCACTTAGAGTCCTTTCTCACAATAAAGGTTAGATAAAATAAGAACATATGGGTAAAAATAATCGTTATTCTTCTCTTTTTCTTTGTTTCCACATGGATGGCTCATTTGACATTTAAAATTTTGAGTTGAAGTTATTTCTTTTTCAAAAACACAATCAATTAATTTGGGACTAGAAATCAATTTTAAACCTCAAGTATTCTCTTCCCCTGCACCCTAGTGTGATATCAGGAATTAGAAAAGGTGGTTGAAAGGAAATTTCATCTCCCTTAACAAATCATTAGGAGAGGAAAAATCCCCCCTAGGGTTCCTCTTAGTTTTGGAAATCATCTTAAATCTTTGTAAGGACCCATTCATTCCCACATGTTTGCAATCTTAGGATAGTTTCTAAAATCTTTCTTAGTTTAGACAACACTCCAGGAAAGTTTAAAATATCAAGTAACGGGCCCATGCATGCCCACATGTCTACAATTCTAGGATAGT
Source organism: Picea engelmannii (assembly GCA_009831015.1). Classification (NCBI taxonomy): domain Eukaryota; kingdom Viridiplantae; phylum Streptophyta; class Pinopsida; order Pinales; family Pinaceae; genus Picea; species Picea engelmannii. The sequence continues at coordinate 4,011 of WSFP011410455.1, forward strand.
TTCAAAATATTTATTAGTATAGACAATATTCTAGGGAGTTTAAAGGATTTGTAAGGACCCATATGTCCACATTGCTAGTTCTTTAGGGCTTTAAATATTCTGCAAGGTTGTACCAAAGAAACATAGTAATCTAGGTAAGACGATTTGTAAGGACCACATGAAGTCCACATGTCTCAATATCACACTTAACGTATTAAAAATATTTGACCACTTTTCACTTTATTTCACACAATTCCACTCCTCACACACATAATTTCTATTAGAATAGTGGAGGTCAAAGTAGGATTTCTTCAAAGGAATTCTGAAATATCTGACTACTTCTTTGGAAATTATCCACACCAATTAATTCAAACGAGGTTGGTCCATGACCCCAATATCTCATCCCACCACATCTAAAACATTTCTAAGAATGTACTAAATTTTCCTTCACAAGAGGTGCGAGAAGATTTTTTTTAGTCTAGGTAGGATCTTGGGGGTAGGAATCCAAAAAAACCCCCATTATCAGGTTCTCATATTTTGAAACAATAGAATTTGAAAATAGGGGTATTTAAAATACTCGAAGTCAAGTGTTCCTATACCATAAGGAAGGGAGATACCCATGAAGGGTCAAAGGCCAAGGTCCATTTTTTCTGCGCATCCCTCCTTGAGTCACCGGATTATTGTGAGGGAATCCAACCTGTGACCCATTTTTGAGGCCAAAAATCTAAAAGCTGTACTTTGACCGAGGTACCTAGTGGCCAAAAATAATATATCTACCTAGGTGGTGGTTGTGGGCTACAATCACACCTTGATCAGATTTTGTGTGGCTATTGGGAAATATCTCCAGCTCATTCGGGATATGAACCCTCTACCCCTCATTATAACTGATTACTTCAACCTTCACTAGTTCCTCTTCTGGTGGCTTCGGACCCCATTGTTGAGTGCTATTGGAAGGCCTAGTGTTGAATTGAGAGGAAGGACAATAAATCTTTTAGGACATGAGCATTTTTTTTTATTTGTTCCCCCACACAAACAAAATCCACCTATCCACATGCTTGCTTATTTACAGTTGATTTATGTATGATGTTCATTTAATTACATGCAATTGCGAGTTACACTTGTTGGATTACTCAGAGGGGGGGTGAATCTGTGATACATAAATTGATCATTTTTAACCATAAAATGCAAGTGTTATATCAATGTAGCATTATCATCCAATAATTGCATAGAAAATAAACAATGAAGAAATGAGAAATGATACACATACACAGTACACCAATTTTTTTACGTGGAAACCTAAAGTAGGAGAAAACCATATAATGATTTTTCTTATATGTTTTTAAGAATTACATTCATTAGAAGCACCAACTTCCTTTGTTTTCAAGATGCAATTGGAAGGAGGCTCCAACCCCCTAGTTTCTTAGGCTACAACCTGATGAAAGCTCCAACTCCCCAATTCTCTGGCTACAACCAGAAGGAGGATACAACCCCCTATGTTCTTTCTCTACAATCGGAAGGTGGCTACAACCACATTTCTTTGCCCCTTCCAACCGCCCTTTCATAGAAGTGGAATGATGTAACCACTATCACACTAACACTATTAGATATACTACTGTAAACCTGTACAAATCAACCTGCACCAAACAACCTGTACCAAACAACCTATAATCAAACTATACCATAAACAAGTGCATCAACCATGCACCAACCTGTACAATCAACAAGTGCACCAACCATGCAACAAACATGTACCAATCATGCATCAAATAGACATAAAATATGACTCCTCAAGATGTACCAACATCATAAACTATACACCTCATGTATGTTCCAACTCATCAACTACTTGTCTCGACCATGTACCCAACATATACCTCAACCAAAAGACCTCATCAATTTCACCATCCAAATCTGATTTGTAAATCTGTAATATACCTAGTGTATATGATCACATACCTCCAAACCTTCTTTAACTTTAACAACAAGAGACTAGCATTTTCATCAAACTTTACTTTAGTCTCACATGACTAATTTTGGATTAGTCAACAACCCTCACTTGAAATAATCATAACTATGTACCTATAATGAATAAATATCTAAAACTAGTACATAATGTTCTTCAGTGTCTTTATGCAATTCCTCTAGGTTTCACTACTTGGAACCTCTCAGAAAAGGAGTTATAGCAAAAATGGCATACCTTGTTGAATTATAGCTTATTGTAGAGAGAGAACTTGTAGAACATGCTCTGCATGAAATATTTTTTGTATGGATCTCAAAGTGGTACACACAATACTACAGGCTGTACTATAACCAATACATTCGGTCTTACTGAATTTGGATGAATTATGAAGAATTTATGACACTTTTACCCGAAACACTTGTTTTAGACTAGTTTCAGGACTAGCCACAAACCCTATTTTCCACAAAGTGTAACTCCAAAAATACAATGACCCACAAGCTACAAATTTTATCACAACTACTTGGATATGTTTCCTCAACGACATCAATTGAATAGGTATCTTTCCATCCAGGCTTCTCCCTCTAACTGAACTATCATTGGGGATACTCCCCCTGGCTGAACTCTTCCTAAACCTGATCTCCCAACCTGAACTATCCTATTTATGGTGCTTCCTCATGTAAATCTAAGACATATAAGATAAGCATTCAAAAGCATTCATTTTGGGGTAGAAATTACTCCAAGTCTCTAGCAAAGATACTCAAAGGCTTCCCTTGGAAGTAGTTTTTTAGATATGTTTTCCACTTGTTCTTTCGTGCCCACATATTCAACTCTAATCTTCTTCTCTGCAACCTGTTCTCGTAGAAAGTGATACTTGATTGGAGTGTGCGTTGTCTTGGAGTGCATCACTGGGTTCTTTGAGATATTTATGGCACTTATATTATCAAAATATATTGGAATGAGCTCATCATACTCAACCTGTATATCTGTCAAATTTTATTTCATCCAGAGAACCTATGTACAACATCTTGCTGCTGCAATATATTGTGATTCGGCTGTAGATAAGGATATTGGATAATTTTTCTTTCTTAGACAAGATACTAAACACTCACCCAAGTCACCCAAGTAGAATGTTGCTCCACTGGTGCTTCATCGATCATCAATGTAACCTTATCAATCTTCATCTATCTAGGCAATAAGTGATAGATCCTTTCCTTTTGGATACCATAATCCAAACTCTTTTGTTCCTTTGAGATATTTGAAAATCCTTTTCACTGCTAAAACATGTGATTCCTTTGGTGTTTCTTGAAATCATGCCACCTATCCAAATTCCTACGTTACATCTGGTCTGGATGCTGTCACATATAGAAAGCCACCAATCAATGACATGTATTATCTCTGGTCTGTAGATTTTGAATCATCATATTTTCTCAACTTGTAACTGGTTTTTATAGGAGTGGCAATTGGTTTGCAATCTTCCATTCTGAACTTCGTTAGCATTTCTATGATATTCTTAGTTTGAGAAATAAAAATTCCTTGGTTTCTTTAATATATTTGAAGACTCATAAAGAAGGAAATTTCTCCAAGTAATCACATTTCAAATTCCTTTTGCATATCCTTTGCAAATTTTTGGCTTAACCTGTCATCAGTAATTCCAAAAATAATATCATAAACATAAACTTCAATTAATAAAATACTATCTTGAGTTACCTTGATGTAGAGGTTGTTGTTTTCACTTCATTTTCTGAACCCTGCCTACTGTATATATTTATCGAGTCTAGAGTACCGAGCTCTAGGAGATTTTTTTATACCATACAAGGCCTTCTTCAATTTACACACATAATCTGTGTTCTCTCACAACTAAAATCGTTTTGTTTGTTCAATGTAGACTTCTTCTTCAAGTTCCCCGTTCAAAAAAATTTATTTCATGTCCATTTGATACACTTTAATATTCTTGGAGTATGCATAAGATAAGAGAAATCAGATTGCTTCCATTCTGGAAACTGGGGAAAATGTCTCTTCAAATTCGATTCCTTCAACCTATGTGTATCCTTTACATACCAATTTAGATTTGTTCCTTTTAACCTATCCATCTTCATTCAATTTATTTCTAAAAACCCACTTTGTGTCAATCACATTGTTACTCTTTGGTCTTGGAACCAATTCCCAAGTGTCATTCTTCTCTATTTTATCCAATTCTTCATCCATGGCCTTATTCCAGAATTCATCCTTGCTGGCCTCTTCAAAACTGTTTGGTTCACTTGTAAATAAGAGTGCTAGGTGCATTTTTCTGGTGAATGGATTTTTCTTCTAGTTTCAACTCCTGCATCCTTGTTTCCGATAATCTGATCTGAAGGATGATTATTTTGTACTCGTTTTCTAGGTGTATTTGGAGGCACTTGATGAAATTTATCTTCTACTTCTGTCTGACCCTCTTCATATTCTCCTTCTTCTTCATAAATATTTTCCATTGATTCATTTTCTACTTCCTTTAATTGTCATCCACATGTTTCATCAATTGTTACATTGATGCTTTCCACAACTTTGTTCAACCTTAGATTATAGCACTTGTATGCTTTCTTGTACTTGAGTAACCAACAAGTACTCCTTTGTCCACATGAGAGTCAAAGTTTCCCATTCTGTCATCTTCTGTTTTGATGTAGCATTTGCTTCCAAATACCCTGAAGTGCTTCACATTTGCTACTCTTCCTTTCCATAGCTTATAGGGAGTTTTTTTCATTGTTGTTTCTGAGCATTACTCTGTTTTGAATGTGAAATTTTGTATGCACTACATCTATCCAAAAAATATCTGTCAATTTGGAATCCATTAGCATTGTTCGAGCCATTTCCTATACTATCATGTTCTTTCTTTCAACAACTCCATTCTGTTGAGGTGTCCTAGCAATGGAGAATTGCATTTTTATTCCATGCCTGCTGTTGTAGCCGTAAATTCCTTTGAAGTGAACTCTCATCCATTATCATATATTAAACATTTTATTTTTGAATCCATTTCATTTTCAACCATCTCCTTGAAGACCTTGAAGTTTTCAAAAGCTTCTGACTTATTCTTGAGAAAGAAAACTGCATTCATTCTTGTATAATCATCAACTAATAACATAAAGTATTTCTCACCTTTTAAACCCTTTGTTGTAGTTGGTCCAACTAAATCAGTATGCACAATTTCGAGTGGTCTTGTCGCTGAATATTCCTTTGATTTGAACCTAGTCTTTGATTGTTTTCCTTATTGACAATGCTTGCATAAAGTGTTGGTTGCTTTCGTGATTTGGGACATTTCTCTAAATGATTCCTTTTTGCTGAATTTGAAAAGGTTATCAAAGTGTAAGTGACCCATTCTTCTATGGCATAGCCAACTTTCATCTTCCTTTCCTAGAAACCACTTTTCATTTCCAATTTCACTTAATACATATATGTTGCTTGAAGTTCTTGCAATTGTTGCAATCAATTTTCCTGAACCTTCTTTTCTTATCTCACACTTATGTGAATCAAAAGTAATTTTATGACCTTGGTCACACATTTTAATTACACTTATAAGATTATGTTTCATATCTCTTACTAGTAGAACATTTTCTTCCTTGGTATTCTTGTTTCCAATTCTGAGTGTGCCTTTTCTAATGATTTTAGCAGAATTATCATTTCCGAAGGAGACTGATCCATCTCTTTCCTTTCTTAATGTAAGAAATTTGTCTTTATTACCTGTCATGTGTTGTGAACATCCATTGTCAACATACCAACCACGTTTCTTCTTCTTAGCTTGTAGAGCGAGTGTGCATTCTTCATTGCTATACTGATTCTTCTTTCTTATCCATGTTATCTTCCGAGGTTCCTATCTATGATAGGCGTTGTTCTTTTGTGGTTCTCTAGGAAGGACTGTCATTCTACAATCTATGGCTGTGTGTCCAAAGTTATTGCACTTGCAGCATTCCACTTCAATTCTCAATGATTCAAACCTGTTGTAGCTTCCTCTCTATGTTTAAATATGCCTTCTTGGATAACCATTTTGTGTATGACTTTCAAAGTTGTTTATGTTCCTCCTATTAGCTCTGCAATTTACAACTTTATGTCCAAAATTATTGCATGCATAACATAAACCAAAAACGATAGTCGGATACCTGGTAGTTGAAGATCTTATGAAAGGAGTTACTTTTATGAATCCTTCTTCTTGTTGAGGCATGTTTGTTTCTTTCGGTCATTGATTATGAAATATGAATCTTCTTGGTGGAGGAGTGTCCCTATAATCTTCCTTGTAGGTCTTCCTATTCTCTTTGATTGTTTATGCATAAATTTTTGGGTATGTTTCTTGTTCCGTTGCTTTGGATCTTGTTCCATTTTCTGTTTGATTGTATCTAAGTCCAGACTTGTCATGATAAGGATTTTGACTGCTGATAATGTCATCTACAAATTTTGAGTTGTTCTACATATTTTTCTTTTGAAGATTATTTCTCAATGTGACAATCTATGCTTCCAAATTTGCAATGATCATGTCTCTTTCTTCTAACTATTCTTTGAGTGTTTCTTCAATTATTTTATTTTCTTCTATATGAACCTTCAATTTCATGATCATTTGTTATAGTTCCTGAGTATCTTCTTTCTTATCTAGTTCTTCTTGTAGCTTCTTGTTTTTTTTCTTTTCTCTTCTTATAACTTCTGTGGCACTCAACAATTCTTCTTGGTAGTCAACTTATGCCTCATCATATTATTCTTTAGTGTCTTCTTTATCATAGTCTTCTATTACCATGAATAGAACTCTTTCTATCTCACTGTCACTGACTTCATCTTCATCTGACGAGGATATGTCTTCTTTGGTGCATAAGCTTTTCTTGAAAGCTTAATTTTTGGTTATTTTTCCTTTATATGTTTGTTTTCTATTTGCGTAATCTTCATAATTCCTCTTATTTTTCTTATGAGGAAATTTGTTAGAAAAATGACCAATACCATCATAATTAAAACAAATCAATGGAAGCTTACCTTTATATCTATCATTGGTTCCCTTGTTCAATCTCTTGACAAAGTTGGCCACTTCTTCTACTTCATCTTCTGAGAAGTCATTGTTGTTGCTATGTTCCTTTTGCTTTCCCTTTTTCTTTGACCTTTTGGATTCTTTGAAAGATGCTTCTTTTATATCTGGATTTTCCCGTTCAGTGTTCATTTCATATGCTGTGAAGATTCCATGTAGTTCGTCCATGCTTATTGAGTTCATATATACTCTTTCCTCTAGTGATAATATCTTAGGATCAAATATCATACGAAGATATCTTAGTACCTTTTGAACAATTACAGATTCTTCAATTTCTTCTCCTAATCCTATGATTTCATTCACTGTTTCATCGACTCGTAATAAGTAAGATGAAATATTCTCATGTTACTTCATCTTTAGTTGTTCAAATTGACCTCTGTAAGTTTGAATCTTTGCTGCTTTGACTTTTGAATCTCCTTCATAAATATTTTGAATTTTGTCCCAAATCTCTTTAGCGGATTTACAATGTACAACTTTGGTATATACGAATTCACCAAGACCATTTAGAAGTGCATTTGTGGATTTAGAATTATTTTGACTGAGTTTCATTTCTTTTTCACTTGTTGGCGGAACTCTTGGTTCTTTGTATCCATATACTATTGATTGTCAAATTTCAAATCCATGTTCCTGTATATATGTTTTCATCCTTCTACTCTAGAATGCATACTTTTTTCCATCAAACTGTAGTATTCCATTTTTATACATGTAGTTTCTCTCCATGATCTACCTTTCAGTGGTTAAATTGATTTCTGAAGGAGCCTGCTCTGAAACCAATTGTTGGATTACTAAGAGGGGGGGGGGGAGAATCAGTAATAGAGAAATTGATCATTTTAAACCATAAAATGAAAGTGCTATATCAATGTAGCATTATCATCCAATAATTGCAGAGTAAATAAACAATGAAAAAATGAGCAATAATACACATACACAGTACACCAGTGTTTTTATGTGGAAACCCAAAGAGGGAGAAAACCACATAATGCTTTTTCTTATATGTCTTTAATAATTGTATTCATTGGAAGCACCAAGTTCCATTGTTTTTCAGCTACAACTGGAAGGAGGCTCCAACCCCCTAGTTTCTCAAGCTACAACCTGAGGGAAGCTTCAAATCCCCAATTATCTGGCTACAACCAGGAGGAGGCTACAACCCCCTATGTTCCCCGGCTACAGCCGGAAGGTGGCTACAACAAAATTTCCTTGCCCCATCCAACCGCACTGTCATAAAAGTAGAATGACAAAACCAATGCCATACTATCACTATGAGATATACTGTTGTAAACCTATACCAATCAACCTGCACCAAACAACCTGTAATCAACCTATACCAAACAACCTGTAATCAACCTGTACCATAAACAAGTGCATCAACCATGCACCAATCTGTACTATCAACGAGTGCATCAACCATGCACCAAATATGTACTAATCATGAATCAAATAAACATAAAATATGACTCATCAAGATGTACCAACATCATCAGCTATACACCTCATGTATGTGCCAACTCATCAACTACTTGTCTCAACCATGTACCTCAACCAAAAGTCCTCATCAATTTCACCATCCAAATCTAATTTGTAACTCTGTAATATACCTAGTGTACTATATGATCACATACATGCAAACCTTCCTTAACTTTAGCAATGAGAGACTAGCATTTTCATCAAACTTTACTTTAGTCTCACATGACTAATTTTGGATTAGTCAACAACCCTCACTTGAAATAATCATAACTTTGTACCTATAATGAATAAATATCTAAAAATAGTACATAATGTTCTTCAGTGTCGTTTATGAAATTAATCCAGGTTTCACTACTTGGAACCTCTAAGAAAAGGAGTTATAGCAAAAATTACATACCTTGTTGAATTTTGGATTATTCTAGAGAGCAAATGTGCCCCTCACAAAATATTTGTTGTATGGATCTGAAAATGGTAAAAAGAATACTTCAGACTGTACTCTAACCAATACATTTGGTCTTACTGAATTTGGATCTTTTATGAAGATGTTATGACATTTTTACCCAAAACACATGTTTTAGACTAGTTTCAAGACTAGCCACAAGCCCTATTTTCCACGGAGTGTAACTCCAAAAATACAAAGACCCATAAGCTTAAATGTTTATCACAACTACATGGATATGTTTCATCAATGGCCTTCATATTTCATGGTTTGAATCATTCTAGCAAAAACGTTATTGAGAAAATGGTGAGATGACCTATAAATAACATACCTTAGAAAGCATCATCAAAAGAATTTATCCTCCCTTGAATTTATGCCTTCTTTACTTCACCTTGCCTCTGAAATTATCCTTAGATATCCTTTGGTTACCTCAGTAACTTATTTTTATTCAATATTCTCAAGTGTAATTAAATGAGAGACCCTTGCCTCTTATTTATACTTTTATATAACTTCCTCAAGGGATTGCCTTCTAACAATCTTAACCCACTTTCCTTATTTTAGGGCTAACCCACTTCTAACCACTTGTCCAATTAGTAATTTCTCCATTAAATTTATTATTTAAATAATTTGTTTTTTTATCCACTTTGACTTATAGTACACTCATCACTTCACTTTATTATTTAAATAATTTCTTCTTTGCAAATACTTTGAATACTTTGACCTTTTGGGGCTTCTAGATGACTCATGAGGGTTCTCCAACTTCACATGGTCATAACTCTCTAAGCGTGAGGAGTTATGTGTCATTCCACATAACACCAGAAATGGAATGAGATGTACTGTCCATATAGAATAGTCTTACCTTCAAATATATTAAAACTCATACCATTATACTTCAAACAAACTTGGGTCTATTACCCAAACCTTTGTGCTACCGGAATACGCTACCCGGCTTTCTTCAAGGGTTGACATCAATGAAAACCAACCCAAATAATCAACAATATTATCTTGTGAAGGTAAAAAATATACAAATTTGTTGTCCATTTATTTCCCTCTTTTCACCATTTCCACACATTCACTTTGCTAGTAAGAACCATAGGGTAACCACATAATCCTTGCCATTCTAGATGCTTGCAGAATCTCCCTCTTATGTTAGGAGGAGTCCCTAGTCTTGCAAACTCACCGACTCAACCATATAACACCCCCGTGAGTGCTATTATTTTGGGATAAACTTTAATTGGTTCCACTTTTCTTGGGTGAAATACCCAAGGTCATCCATCTATTAGTTCACATTCACAAGGAGGCAGTGGTCAAAATTCTTCTCAAGGAAGAAGTACAAACCCACCAACTCCCTCTCAAGGGAAAGGTTCACTACCTACTCACATGATGGCTGGAACTAATCCTCCGCAAAATATCCCTATGCCATACTTGGTATCCCTCAACATTCCTTATTTAACCAAACTCATGAATGATCCAATTTTGCATGATGCCACTTGGCCCAATATGCCTACCAAATTGCCTTCGAACATTCCAAAGTTTGAAGGAAAACCAGGGGAAGATCTTGCCAACCATGTTATGACCTTCCACTTATGGTGCTCTTCAAACAACATCATGGATGGTTCCATATGCTTGAGATTATTCCAAAGAAATCTCACTGGCTCATCAACCAAATGGTATGTGACGAAACATCAGGGTCCCATGTGACTTTTGAATCATTGGCCAAGGACGTTTTTTCCTTTTTCCAATTACCAGTTCGTCATGACATCGGTTTATATATTTTATACAAGTTCAAACAAACCACTACTTTCCATATCGCTGACCACATCCATGAATGGCGTCGACGACGTAGTTTGTGTAAAGAAGAAACCACCAAAGAAAAACGTCTTGATTGGTTTCTTAAATCGCTTGTCTCTTTTATTGCCAAAGATGTAGCATCCACTTTTTCTCAGTCAGAAGAGGAAGCCATCAGAAAGGCCCAACAATTTGACCTCATCTATGCTCAATTAGGTTACTTGTACACAATATTTCATGATGCACCTAGACCTGTACCATTTGGCCAGGACAAACCTGGGATGTCCCATGCCGCGGATGGGTTGATTGGTTCTATGAATCATCTCAAACCTTATGACCACCCTTCACCCAATTATGGTGCACATCCATATCTGCAACCATATGGAGGGACGTCTCATTACCCTCCTCCCACTCACTAGCAATAATATCCTGTTGCTACCCCTCCACCATTGGGTGGACCCCCACCAGTACCCATGATGCATCTGGTCTCTCAACCAAGTACAAGTTCACCCTCAACTCCCAAATACAACCCTAGTAGTAGTGGAAGTGCTTCAACTTCCTACATGCCATATGGATTGTCTCCACAAACCAATCCATATTTTCCATTTCCTGGTCCTCCCTAGTCGGTTGCTCCTCCACCAGGACAACCACATGTCGACGTTAACTTTGTTCAACCCTCTCCCATTCAACAAGTTTAGAATTTAGAACAAATGAATATGGAAAATACAACCCATCAGCCAAATAATACCAAGAAGAAAGGAAAAAAATGAAACAATAACAATCCAAGACCAGGAGGAAATAACCCCCAACAAAACCATCCCGCTGGCGGAAACCAAAACCCCCAAGGGGGAAACAATAATAGTCAACCACGAAAAGGGAAGAATAATAAACTCAGAACTAACTTCCCTTGCACTTTATGTGCTGAGTATGGACATTATACTATCCATTGCCCCCAAATTTTTGATTTCAAACGAATGAAAGAATCCATGAACACACAACGCCCTCTAGCACCACTTGACCCTCAGTAGGCCCCACAACATTATTTGCAACCACCCTCTCTGACCGTTTTGAAAAACCTTATTCCACACCAAGGTGTGATGAATACCCAATAGGATATAATCTCAACCCCACCACAAATGGGGCAATATCAAAACCTAGGTACTAATCAAACTGGAAATCCGACTGATCACAATATCCTCCTTACCAGTGAAGAAGAGGTTCTCCTGCAAAAAGCACAGTGGACAATATAGCCTGCCTCCTGACTCGACCCCAACCACCTCAGAAACAACTCCAACTATGTCCAAGCAACCTATGATGATTCTCCACCCTAACACTGAACCAAACCCTCGTATACCACACATCCCATTACAACGGAATGTACATAACCCTCACGCTAGGGAATCCCATAAATACAGTATGGTCGATGTATTAGCACAATATTCTACAACCATGTCTATATTGGAGGTTCTCCAAACCTGTCCATCACAATGCAAATCCTTTCTTTCCACCTTTGGGGAAGTTGACCCAGTTGATACTTGACTCATCACCTTTGATCTAGATAAAATAGAACCATGCCTCCCCACCCTGGTAGCTTTTCAGATACTAGTTAAGATCCAGAACATCACAGTTCATTGATGCATCATCGATGAAGGTGCATCCACATGCATTATGTCCAAATTAGTATAGAAAAAAATCATCTCACCTAAGCTCGTACCATCTTCCATCACCTTGAGAGCTGACGAAAGTCACCCATCGTCCCCTGAAGGGCTCTTCCAAAATGTCCTTGAAGAACTTGGAGGAAAAACCATCCTCATCGACATTGAAGTTATCGACACCCCACTTGATTACAATATCTTGTTCGGACGTAGCTACATGTATACTATGAAAGCGATAGCCTCTTCTATGTTTCGTACGATGATGTTCCCCCATAACAAGAAAATCATCACCATCTACCAACTTACACATTACGAGCCTAATCATTCTGCCAACATCGATAACATCCTCCCCCTTCTCTGCACTAGCTCGGATGCATTTTCAATCATAGACATGGGTCCTAGAGTATTCAAGAACCCATAGTTGTTGGGGGCATATCATGGAGCACCATACACCCTTCTATTTCAACACAAGTGTGTGTAGTGTCTTCTAATGGACTAGATACCCCTCTCATAGAGGCCCCTCCCCACATCGAAATTCCACAGTCAAAGAAATATTACCTCAAGAGTTACCTAAGAACCCCACTATACCACTTGTCCTGGATTTCCCCCCACTCCAAGGGAAAATCCTAGTTTTGGAGATAGCCCCCCAAGATATTACCCAAATTCCCTTTATTTACCCCCCACCTAAACTCCAAGAGTTCCAGGTAGCTTCTAATCTCACCTTTCCAAACATGTTTCTCCCCATCCATGTCTTGTATCTTCATCCACCTGCTATGGTTCCTACACCATATCTCCCTCCTCATACAGAGGGATTACCAATGCAGATCCCCATAAAGGCTCCTTCCACACCACCCCCGCCCCCAACTAGTGACAACACCGCCACCATTGGGGGCAGACGAAAGAAGAACAATCCCATAGTTCTGCTCCCTCCCTGAACTCAACCTCCTTTTGCACTATGCAAAATAGAAGGACACCCCACTAACATATGTCCTAATATTCCTGAGTTACACAATCTTATCCATCTCCCCAAAGAAACCCCATTGCTTGCCACTCCACCAAGTACATCCACTACTACTATGGAGCCCTCAACCACACGCAATAAAGGGATACAAACCAATTTTGCATGTGCCATATGTTTAGAATATGGCCATTACACTCATAATTTTCTATATCTACCTCAATTCCGCCAAACATTAGCCGCATTATGCCACACATCTCAGCTAGATCCCTCTCAGTCACTCCCCATAGAGGCTCACATTACTGACATCCATTATATTTCGTCGTTAGTCCCCGAGCGAATGAGGTACCATCCACAATATCATGACATTCAGTTTATGTAAAGCGAGCCATCACACCCTGTACATGATATCCCTTCTACGTCGTCACCCCTTGTGGAAAATAACACTTACCCATTGACAGTTCCCCCTGCCACCTCCCAGGATCCCCTATATTCTCGTATTTTTCACTATGACGAGGATATCCTGGAGGAATTGACTACCCCTGATTTCCCATGGAGTGCGCTCCATCATCGAGAACTTTTCCTTTAACAAGAGGCCTTTCACCCCCTACTCAAGCCTCCCTGTGCAAATCGAAACCAAGGATTGTATTCCTTCAGGGCATATTGACTGGTTCAAAAACCTCCAAATGCTTTTGAAGAAAGCAACATGGAAAAAATTTCCCGCACCGTCAAAATTGACATTTCCATTAAACCTGGCATCATAGAATAAATTACCATTGGTGTCGTATGATCCCCGGAAGAAATCATTTCTTATAAATCTCTCTTTCATGAATATCAGGACATTTTTACCTGGTCATATAAGGATATGTTAGGCCTCGATCTTTCTATAGTCGAACATCGAATCCACACCTGGTAGAATATCGCCCCGTTTGTAAAAAGAAACACCCCCTCCACCCATCCAAAGATGTGGCTATCAAAGATGAAATTGACAAGTTACGTGTTGTTGGTTTCATTTACCCCATTGTGTACACTTCATGGGTCTCCAAACCCGTCCCCATTAACAAAAAACAGGGCACTATTCGCATCTGCACAGACTTTCGCGATATCAACCATGCATGTCCCAAAGAAAACTTCCCAACACCATTCATCAATCAAATCATCGATGATTTATCATCCATGAAGAACTCTTCTTTATGGATAGGTTCTCTGGCTATAATAAAGTTCAAATCCACCCAGCAGATCAATACAAAACTGCTTTTACATCCCCTTGGGGTACCTTTTCTTATCGCGTTGACATGCCTTTTGGACTAAAAAAGGCATGTGCTACATTTCAATGGGCCATGACCTATGTTTTTCATGATCTTTCTTGCATCATCCTTTTTTATTTGGATGACCTCACTGCTCGATCCAAAAAGTGAACCCAACATTTAGATGACTTGCGCATCATTTTCCAACGATGTCACCAATACAATATCCGCTTGAACACCCTCAAGTGTGTCTTTTGCATCACTACCAGGAACCTCCTTGGGTTCATTGTCTCCCAACATGGCATCACTATGGACCCCCTCAATATCCAACCTATCACATACATTCCACCACCTAGGAATTTATGCCAACTACAAAGCCTATAGGGAAAAGCCGATGTTTTACGTCGCTTTGTCTCAGACTATGCCACTCGTGCACATGATTTTCTCCACCTACTGCGACATGATATCCCATTTTGATGGGAAGAACATGCTCAATCATATTTTTATGATTTAAAATCCACCCTATCCAATGCCCTTTTGATTAATCCCCTAGACTATGGTCGTGATTACATCCTCTACTTATCTGCCTCAGCTATTTTAGTAGCAGGAGTCCTCATCCAATTAGGGGATGATGGGCATGAACATGTGATTCACTACATTAGTAAAAATATTTCAGGAACACCCCTGACGTATAATCATGATGATAAAATCGCATTAGCATTTGTCCTCGCAGTCCAAAACACAATGAAATTATATTCTACTTCGAACTACCAAGGTCATAGCAGATTCCAACCCCGTGCAGTACTTTCTTAGTTGATGAAATATTAATGGAAAATTTTATCGATGGATCGTTATCCTCCAGGAATATGTTCTAGATTTCTCTACTCCCAAAAGAAAAAAATCTCCCATCCTCGCTAAACTCATTATGAATTTTCCTTCGGACACTACAGCTCCCCCCATCAATGAGGATTTCCCCAATGAACACCTCTTCTTTATCCCCTCCGATGACCCCTGGTATGGAGACCTCCTCATCTACCTTCATACACAAAATTTTGGGTCTCATCTCTCTTGAGATGATCGTCGAAGAATTCTCCATCAATCCCCCCTATACCTCCTTATCAGAGACATTCTCTATCGACATGGGGTCGACACCATTTGTCGACGATGTCTTATCATATATGAAGCTGACAGACTCTTATATGATTTCCACAATGATTCTTATGGTGGTCACCTCTCGGGTATGCCTGATGCAGGATCATCGTAAGAAAACGCAAGCGGAGGACAACTAGATATGCACCAGTGCACATTTAGAAGATATTTTGAATTTCAAAAGGATGGCACATTAATGTAATATATGGACTGACATAAGTTCTCCTAAATTATTTGGGGATTGTAACGCAAATCTTGTGCGGTTTATCTCATCTGTCGGTTGGAGGCATTTGATGTAATAAATGTAAATTAGTTGTAGATCTTTTAATTCGATAAGATAGCTTAGAGATGTAGGAGGGAAAACTCAAGAAAGCTCCCTCATATGTATTGTATTTTTCTCATTGTAAGAGTAGTAGATGAAGAGAAAGAGAGCAGAGGAGAGCAGAGAAGAATGGAGATTTTAGAAGTTGTATAAGAAGATAGTTGTTGCTATAGAACCCATGTACAGAATCACTTGAGTTAATATAAGAATTCTTTGACTCAACTTCATGGTGTTGTCATGGTTAATGTTTTCATCTATTGAATGGTATGTTTACAGTTTTCTTATATGATCTGTTATGAATTTGTTCCAATGCTTTATGTGTATGATTTCATGTTGAATGTATGAAGTCCCAGAGAGGGAGAGGCTAAGTTTCAATTTATTCTCGTCCTGAGAATTCCTACAAAGAGTGCAATGAAGGTCCACAAGGAGTCCATCGACGAGTTCTGAGTTTTACCTCAGAAAAGATCAGGAGAGATAGCGTTGTTCTTGTACCAACATAAGTGCAGGTATATCATAGATCCATGCAAGGTGTGTGCAGGCTAGGTTGAATTCTGATACTTTTCCAACCCAAGTAAGTGGTTGAAGAACTTTTGTCGCAAGGAGCACATAGAGTTGGAGACATCATATAATTAGATATTATTGTGAGAGCCGCAAGGAGTGTGCGTAATGATTCCTTATAATCCTTGAGATTGCATAAATAATGAATCTCAGGAGGGATAGAGACTTGGAAATTTCAAAGGAAGGAAGAGGGTTGAAGTCACCTCGGAGAAACCAAGCTTAGGATGAAAGATGCCAAGTTATTTAGCGAGGAATATTTGAGAACTTGAACAGACGATTGAAATTCTCGGAAGGAGAAGCATCGATTTTCCATGGACCGTCAGATATAGTAGATCTACGGGAAGGATAAGGCCAAGTGTCTTTTAAAACTTGCAATATTAGGAGAGATAGAAACCATCAAATATAAAGGGACGCGAGCCATTGATTTGGCGCTTGAATTTCAACATTTTGGAAGTCGAAAGTGTGGAGGAAGTTGTTTCGGGAATCCCTGACACGCGAAATCCTGACACGATCTAGGTCGTCAGATCATGGAAGGTTCAAGACCATTGATCTGTGAAAAGGAAGTTGTGAGTTCAGACTTCGGGGAAAAGGAGAAGAGTCGCATCGTGAACTCATGAGTTGCGAAATCCTGACACGCTCAGAGGTGGACCCCAGGGTTTGATTGGAGGTCATATGGTGGAAGCATAAGGGATGAGTTAGTTGACCATTATCCCATTTTGGGTTTTTGGGAATCAAAGGGGTCGGGGTGAATCATAGTAGGAGTCCTAAAATTGTGAAATGCAAAGTCGCGTACTCGAAGAGCCATTTGGGCTAAGCCATTGATCACGCTAGTGGTCACATGGAGTAGGGGTTCACGCCTAGTGCTTGTTCGGGTGGGCATAACTTCTAGACAGACCTATGGATTTATATGCATTTAAGGTTCCAGAGGGAACTAAGAAGCCATTTCGGCTCAAGAATTTGAATATCCAAAGACTGGGAGGTCAAGCAACCCTCTTGAAGTGGGGGTGTTGTGTCAGGTGGTAACAGAGCTAACAACATTTGTTTTCTGTAGAAGGAAGACAAAGGATAGTTGCGATTTAAATTATGCGTGGGTTGATTGAAACAATGCCGCCAAGGAGATGTCAATAGAGACCCATGCCCGATCCAACTGTGGAAAGGGAAATGAGAGAAATTCATGGTTGATTGGATTCTATGGAGAAAACATAGAGGTGAACACCTGATACTGGAGATATCAATGAGGCTGGAAGAGAAAACGAGGCTAGAGCCAAAGAAGAAGTTGTAGCTGAAAATGCTGCAGAGGAACGTCTATTCAAAGTTGTTGCAAGAATAGGGGCCAGAGAAAAAATGGACATCCCTATGTACGAAGGCAACTTAGACGTTGATGAGCATCTAGATTGGTTTAGAGCTCTGGATAAATACTTCAACTATGAGAATATCGAAGAAGATAAGTAAGTAAAGCACACAGTCACTAGACTGAAAGTGCATGCAACACTGTGGTGGGATGAACTACAGGTTGACAGGCGTTGAAAAGGAAAACAAATAATTAAAAGCTAGGAAAAGATGGCCACCAATATGAAATCCAAATTCATACCTAGGGATTACCAAATTTATTTGTTCCGAAGAATCCAAAATTGAGACAGAAAGAGATGACAGTGAAGGAATACATTGAGGAATTTTACATACTCAACATAAGAGTTGGTCATCGTGAGAGTGATGATGAAAAATTCACCAGGTACATCAATGACTTGATATATGAGATTCAAGATGAGATTAGCATGGTGAAAATCAAGAATGTAGAAGATGCTTCTCAAATTTCTTGAAAGGAAGAAGTAAAATTGGCCCGAAAGAAAGGTCAAAGGGGCAGAGGTAGAAGTCAGAGCAGAGGAAAACCAATTGCACAGGACATAGTACAAAAACCCAAGGATGAAAAAAAGAAACCTCATAACCACCAAGAAAGGGGAGGAAGCTCTCAAGGAGGACAATATGATGATAGGAACACTTTTCCTCGAGCAAGAGGAAGAGGAAGAGGAGGTGAAATAAAGTGTTTTGTCTATGGAAAGATCAGACACAAATATTTTGAATGTCCCGATAGAAAAAGAGATGGAGGAGGTGAAGATCACATTTCAGAAGTGCAAAGGAGAAATGTTGAGGCAGAAGATGCAGAAGGTGGAATATCCTTAATGATGAGGGAAGTTCTCTTGAAGCCAGAGAAAGAGATGGAGAATCCAGTCCAGAGGAATAGTTTATTTAGGATTGCTTGCAAGACCAAGTATAGGGTATGCAAAGTGATATTTGAAAGTGGAAGTACAAATAATCTAGTATCCGCATAAATGGTGGAAAAGATGGAATTTGAAATAGTTTCACATCCAAGCCCATACAAAGTTTTTGTGGTTACAAAAGGGACATCAGGTGACAGTTACTAAACAATGTTTAGTTGAATTTAAGATAGGGGGATATATAGATGAGATCTAATGTGATGTTATTCCCATGGATGTCTGTCATCTTTTGTTGGGGAGGCCTTGGAAATATGATAGAAATGTTATTCATGATGGAAGAAAGAACACATACACCTTGCAAAAGAATGGTAGGACGCATATGTTGCTGCCAATTGAAGACAAGAAGGTGAAAGAAGAAACAAGAAATACTATACTTCTCATGAGTGGGAAGGAACTTCTGGATGAAGTCAAGAAAGATGAAGAAATGCAGTTTGTTGTGGTGAGAAAACCTAGAGTCATCTTAAACAATACCTCAATAGATGATTTACCTAAGGAGATTCAAGAACTGTTGGAGAATTTCACTGATATAGTGGTGGACGATTTACCTTGTTAGTTGCCGCCCATTAGGACTATAAGCCATCACATTGAACTTATACTAGGAATGAGTTTACCAAACAAAGTAGTGTATAGATTGACACCACAGGAGAATGAAGAGGTTAAGAAGCAGGTCCATGATTTGATGGACAAAGGGTTGATTAGAGAAAGCTTGAGTCCATGCGCTGTGCCAACAATGTTAAGTCTGGAGAAGGATGGTGGATGGAGGATGTGTACAGACTTGAGGTATATAAACAAAATAACCATCAGGGATAGATTTCCTTTACCCAGTATGGATGACTTAATGGATTGCTTGATTGGAGCAAAAAAATTTTCAAAAATTGATTTGAAAAGAGGATATCATGAGATTATAATGAGGGAAGGTGATGAATGGAAGACAACATTCAAGACAAATGAAGGATTGTATGAATCGATTGTCATGCCATTTGGTTGACGAATGTGCCAAGTACTTTTATGAGATTGATGAACGAAGTGTTGAAATATTTCATTTGAAAGTTTGTAATTGTATATCTTGATGATATACTGATCTTCAGTAAGACTTAGGAAGAACATTTGAGACATTTAGCTTCAATGATGAGGAGGTTGCAACAAGAGAAGTTGTTGATAAATCTGAAGAAGTCATCTTTCATGAAGAAATAACTCATTTATTTGGGTTTTGTGATCTCTTTGAAAGAGTTGAAGAAGGATCCTGAGAAGGTAAGAGAAATCAAATAATGGTCGTCACCAAGGAATATCTTTGAAGTCAGAAGCTTCCATGGACTAGCCAGTTTTTATAGGAAGTTCATCATAAATTTTAGTGGGATTTGTGCACCAATGATGGACACAGTCAAGAAAAGACATAAATATTTTCATTGGAAAGAGGAAGTGGAGAAAAGTTTTAAGTTGTTAAAGGAGAAAATAACTGGACAACCAGTTCTGGTTGTGCCAGATTTCAGTAAGACATTTCAAGTGAGATTAGATGCACGTGGATTTGCGATTAGAGAAGTCTTAAGTCAAGACAATAGGCCAGTTTCATACTTTAGTGAGAAGTTGAATGATGCCAAGAGGAATTATTACACGTATGATAAGGCGTTTTATGCAGTCATAAAAGCATTGAAGAAATGGAGGCATTGCCTGGTTCCAAAAGAATTCGTTTTGTATAGTGATTGTTGTGCTGCTTATATGTTTAGTATAGATCACTCATTAATTATCAATCCGGGACTCATAATCAACAGAGTTACAAGACACCAGTAACAAAGGTAATTCTAATGTCATGAGTATAGAACTATTCTAGATTATGTATGCTGGAAACAAAACA
>WSFP011410456.1:0-24688 GCA_009831015.1 Picea engelmannii
ATGAAGAGAAATAATTTACTCACTATTCCATCAAAGAAGACCTGGTTGAAGGACAAGAACCCGAAGAGCGTGCAATATTGATATGTGCCTCTCCCTCTGATGAAGCCATCCAAGGTCCTATTCCTCCTCCACCAGACGAAGAGAATGAGGTTAATCATTTTCCTTTTCAGGTTTTTGATGATGCATTATTTTATGATTTGGAGGGTGAAGAAGTGTTAGAGGATCCGTTGGATGTATTAAATCCTTCATGTTATGATAAAAGTAATGACACAATTGATAATATTGGCAATTTCATACATGTTGGAAGACGTAAATGGGATGTGATTGGTTATGATGAGGATCCCATTTATGATATGGAGGGTAATTTGCATTTGTTTCTTTTACAACAATCATATGATGTTCCTATTAATTTTGACGTTTGGAAACAAGATGATTATATAATTACATATGTTTTCCAAGCACCCAAGGGTGACCTAGTTATATGTTCTCCTGATAATTTTTGGTCATACCTTGAGGATTTTGATGAGTATTCCTCTGATCACTTGGATTTATTCTATGAGGAATATTATCAACCACCATTGCGTTCAGATCTTGATAAAGGTGAGGACATTACTTTCCTAATGTAGGGTACTTGTGACAAGGTTTTCCAACTCCCTTTGACTACTTTACCTCATTGTGTCACTAAGGGTGTAGTTGGGAAACATGTCCCTTGTCCCAAGTTTTCTCTAGGGAAGATTCTTCTTTTAGAATTCAAGGGTAGGTTGAATACCTTACGAATAAGTTTTTTATCTCATTCTTTCAGCTTTCCCTTAAAAAAATTCCAATCATCCTCTAGATTCTTGCTAGTCCCTTACCATACCTCAGGATGTGATGACGTCCAAGGTAGCCAACCTTCATACTCTTTGAGTCAGTATTTTGAGCCTTTCATTTTTCACGATCCCTTTATGAGATGGATTGAGAACTTTCCTAGAAGTGTAACTTGGCATAATTTTGTCCCTCCCTCCCACCTCCATGAGCTAGAATTTATGATTTCCGATGATATGATACATGCTCTAACTCATGTTATTTTCGTGCTTAACTTGTCATTGTTTTGGTTTATGATGAAGCACAAAGGCAAGTATTATGAGATTTTGCTAGGATGGTTTCACTAGTTATTTGACTACACCTAGCATTCAACCAACAAGTAAGTAGAGATAGGTAGGCATTTGCATCCATTGTATCTACCATTTGCATATCATGTTAGCACAGTTGTAGTTTCATTTTCATATTGTATTGATTCATTATGTATATATGTATGCTCATGATCATATGTTAGACTCTAAATTCTCTTTATTATATCATATATGAACATGGAGTGGGTGATATCACCACCCTAAGGATTACTAGTATCCTTTGTTGAGATTTAGCAGGCATGGGTCATACCATAGATGTTGAGGTTCTCATGCACTCTACGGTGAGCACATGTGTAACACCCTAGGTTTTGAATCCCCATTTTAAATAATGTATTGTTACAATGCTGAGAGGGATGAGTGCCCAAACAATTATTAAAGGGCCATTATGCCCCCAAAATGTAATGTTTTGATCATTATTAATGATAAACACATCGCTGGATGCTAGACGGACAAGGACTAGAGTTATAGGGGGATATGATTCCACAAGAGAGGGAGATTGAGGGACTAAGAGCTTATTCCTATTTTTTAATTACCCTTTTTGTCTAAGGGAGGGGATCAGTTACGTGAGATTCTTGGGGAAGGCCAGGAGGTTCTTGTTTCCCCACGAGGTTACTTAAACCCGCCTTTGGTATGATGGGGGGGTTTGGTTGATGAATTGTTCACTGATTTCTCATTCACTCACTCATTTTTCCCTCACACACTGCCATGCACGCACTCCCATTCACCCCCTGACCCATTCATCGACCCATCCTCACCTGCATCTTCGATTGGAAAAGGAAACAAAACTACTGAAGAGTTAGCCATGGGATAGTTGGTTGTAGTGGTCGTTGGTGTGATCCAGCCATGACCTGGGGCCTGCATGTATGAAATGCATTGGTCTGTGCCCTGTTTTTCTCACAATTGCGAGTCCTGAGAGTCCCATCATTGAGATTCTGGACCAACTATGATGGAGGCCCTGAAAATAAATGAGAAGGACTACATGAGGGACTGCATGGTAGATAAGGGTGGAGGTCTGGTCTCTTGGGGAAGTACAGGCTAGGTAGAAGAGAGTTGGGTACTTGGATTGTTGTGGGTGTCAGGAAACCTGTGAGAGCTTGAGAGCTGACTGGTTTGGGAACCTAATTACACTTTGGAACCTTCCTTATGGATTCATAGCCCTGGCTCGGGGGTGACACTGTTGTTGACATTTGGAGCAGTGGTGTTTATGGTTGGGTGCAACTTCCTTGGTCTGCAACCAATTGGTGTCATCTTTCATAAAGATAAGTTCTCTCTGTTGTGATATTATTTTCTATGTATGAATGTATTCTACTGTGTAATTTAATTATCATTTACATGTATATGAATGTATTTCTGCTATGTATATTTGATTATCATTTAATATAATCTTTAGATTATACATTCTTGTTGGATATTGATGTGCATGTCATTAAATCTATTATCTTATGCATCCTTAATATATAAAGAATGGATCAGCATGAAAAGAAGTCCGAGGGTGGGCTTGCAGGTAGCGTCCCCCGACCTATGGGTGGATGGGGATGTTACAGATTGGTATCAGAGCTTCTGGTTGAAGCACTAGGCCGATATGGGCCAGGTTTGTTGGTCAAAGTCTCATGGTCGAGATCAAAATCTAACCGTGAAATCGAAAATCTCAGGAGGAATGGCGTTGCAGAAGCTACACAGGAGACAAAACGCCATATATCCTCTGTAAGGGGTCGAAGGATCTGACCATCCTTTTGAATTCGGGAATGATAGCCACTGTAGGATCGAGAGAGATCTGAGATCATTGGATTGGAGGACAAGCGAACATGGGTCGTCCAATGAAAAGAAATCAAGGGCTAAGGTCGCGACCGTCGGATCCCATTGGAGAGAGAGATCAATGGCCAACATGCATTGCGGGGAACTGAGTTGCATGGGAGATAATTTCCCAAGGCGATCCTGCAATCCAAACCACAGTTTTGCCAAGGGGTTAAATGTTAGCATTAGGTTCATTGAGGGGAAAAAAGTAGGTTACTCCAAACTGCCGATGCACGCCCTCACAAATTGTAGAGGCATGCAGTGATGTGACATGTTATTGCTTGAGTGACGAACCTTCGAAGATCCGAAGTAGCCTGGGAATCGTCGATCTGTAGGAGGAAATGTGTCCACCGATCGCGTGCTCTCGATAAAATGCTCCAGGAAAAAGTGAGCAAGGAGGGGGTTGAAGTTTGAGACTTCCGAAACCCGAAGACCTGAAAGGATATCAACCATTGATTTGCCGAGAGACATGCATCGCTAGATCCAGGACTTTGGATAAAAGCCAGTAGGGACAGATAGATTTTGAAGTTTGAGATTTTTGGAATCCTGAAGGAATCGTAGCCATCGATCCGTGGGAGAAACACGTCAGAAGATCGCGAGCTTCATACAAAAAAATGTTTTTTAGGGAAAAAGGTCAAAGTACGAGATCTTCGAAGTCTGGAGCCCTGAAGTAACACATAGCCATCAGATTGAGGATGACATGTGGAGCAGATCCGTGAACTCTGGGTGAAGACCCAAAGTGAATATTGGTCATCATATCTAGGAGGAAACATGGCGACATATTGGCCAGTTCGAGAAGTCAGAGTTCGGGAGAATTGGAAGTGTGCTAGTATGAAAACTCCCAAAGTCTCAAATCCCGAAGAGCCGAAGTGGTGGGGCACAATGACGTCACCTGGAGGTGATGTGGACCATTGAATCCATGAAGTGACGTGGCTTGCAGACATCACTTGGGATGACGTGGACACATGGGATGTGTGACACATGTCAGTAAGATCTGAGCTTTTGGAATATTGAAAAGTTGATTAGAATGTCACTCGCCTGATTGGGCCATATGTCTGCTTCCATCATTTCACCATGTGGTGACAGATCATGTAGTCTGGAGACTGGGCACTCCAGAGGGGAAAATATGTGATAGGTTTCCTTGGGTCAAAAAATTCTGAAGGCTTGAAGGATGCAGTATATATCGACCGTCAATTCCAGAAGACATGCGTCGAAGGATCGTCGACTTTGGGTGGAAGCACTCTGGGAGAAAGTGCAGGAGGGAAGTTTGAAACTTCCGAAGCCCAAAGAGACGAAGCGATTCACAGTCGCTGATCTGTGGGAGGATACACGTCGACAGATCATGAACTCCAGGTAAAAGTGTTCTGGGAGGAGACAAGTGAGGGAAGTTGAGAATTCCGAAGCGCGGAGTCCCGAAGTGGATCGATCATTGATTTCGAAAGAGGATGAGGACCGTTGATCCGTTCCTAGATGAAAGTCCCGAAGCTCTGGGCAAGTGATTTTTCAGCTAAGCGCAAGGTCATGGCCTTGGTCACATGCAGTTTGAGAGGTGAGGAAAGGAGGGCTAAGAGAAAAATTGGTTGTCCTCGAGACAGAAAAGTGTCGAGGAAGGATTTAGCCACGGTTTCTAGTTGTGGTCACCTAGGAGGTGGTTCGAAGGAAGCACTTGCACAGGGTGAAACTCTGTGTCAGCCAAGGATAACAGGACACTGCTATTTTCAAGGAATGGGGATATGATCTCCATAAACAAAACAAAAAAGAAAGAGACCTGTAGAGTGGTTTGGCAATTTTGTCTATCATACGCATAATTCTAACAAAATGGTCGCTTGCACATTTTGCAGAATTAAGAGGCTTAAGCACCTCATCTCAGGATGGGTATTGAGGAAATGGAAGAGGCGAGGGAGCCTCCAGTCATGAAAAGGAGGCTGAAGATTTGGTATTGGAGAGACAAAGTCCAATGGATGTAAGGGAAAAGAATAACAAGAAACGTTAATAGAAACGGTAAGAAGTCTGAAGATGGAAGTGCAGAGCTATAAAGAAGACAATGAGAGACTAATGAGAGAGAAAAGTCAGATAAATGCTTGAGTGTTTCAGATCTTGAATCAGTTGCAGAGGAAAACTAAGAAGGGATCGAACTCAAGAAAAGAGGAAGAAGGAAGGTATCATGAAAGGAGAAATGATCATGGAAGAGATGGTTATTCTAGAAGTGCTAGCAGATGATTCTGTAAGTAGTCCATATGTGTCTCCTATCATCCGATGATGATGCTGAAGCATGGTTGCTTGGTCTCATGAGATATTTCCAGTTGCATAATTATTCATCCAACCTGGAAGCCAGGATTTCCACCTACCACTTACATGGAAAAGCTGCAATACGGTAGGACCAAATGAAGCAAGTGGAGCATGTTAATGAAAGTAAGATTACTTGGAAGAAGTTCAAGAAGTACTTCCAGAAGGAGTACCTCTCAGAGCATTTGTATGACAAGAAAATGCAGGAGTTCTTTGAACTCAGGTTGGGAAGCATGACTATGGCAGAATATGAGAATAAGTTCTTGGGATTGTTAAAGTATGTCAAGTTCATTGGTGATGAGAAAGTGAAAATACAAAGATTTATAAGTGGATTGCCAGCCTTTTATAAGGAAAAGATCAAGTATGATGAACCCAAGACCTTGACTTAGGCCATCAGGAAGGATAAATATATGTATGAGAAAGGCCAGGGAAGAAAATCCCTACAGAAATCTTGGAAGGACAAGAAGAATGCGAAGTTCGATCAGAGGAGGAAAGGATTCAAACCTCCCTTCAATAGGAATGAGCCTAATAGAAATCAACAATATCAATATGCTAAGGGAGATTTCAAGAAGGAATACTCATTGGGAAAAAGGGGAAGACCACCAATCCAATGATGGGGATTCAAGGAAGATCACATGTACAAGGATTGCCCACACATAAAAGACAGAGTGAAGATGGTGCACAACATCCAAGAGGCTATAACCATCAGAGATATGGGAAGAATCTATGCATCTTTAAATGATCGAAAATCAGAGTACCAGTCCAATATGATCAAGGTGGAAGGCAAGATCATAAATCAACCTATTTCTATTTTGATTGATTCAGGAGCAAGTCATTCTTACATTGATCCTAAGATAGTGGATATATTTCATTTGGAGAAAATTAAACTTGGAAAAGCAAGTTTGGTTCAGTTAGCCACTGGAACCAAAAGAAGAATCCATGATATGGTCAGATCTTGTTCCATAAGTCTTAATGGCGTGAATACTAGTATTGATCTAAATATCATACTATTGGGGTCTTATGATGTTTTGATTGGTATGGATTGGTTGGAAAAGCATCATGCTGTCCTAGATTGTCATAACAAGACATTTACATGTCTTGATGGAGATGGAAAACAAAGCACTGTGAAAGGAGTTCCAAGACCCATCTCTATAAAGGAGATTTCAACCTTACAGTTGAAAAGATGTTTTAGAAAAGGATGTCAACTGTATGCATCTCATGTGGAGGAGCCAGTTGATAAAAAGGGGCCAATCCTTGAATATTTCTCTGTGCTACAGGAATTTGAAGATGTATTCCAAGAAATACCCGGATTGCCACCAACAAGGGAGATATATTTCTCAATTGATTTAGTGCCAGGAGCTGCCCCAGTGTCAAAAACACTCTACAGAATGAGCACACTAGAGTTAAAAGAATTGCAAATGTAGTTGGAGTAATTGTTGAAGAAAGGGTACATACGTCCAAGTGTTTCACCTTGGGGAGCACCAATACTTTTTTTCAAAAAGAAGGATGGATCTTTGAGGCCTTCTATTGACTTCCGGTAGCTGAACAAGTACACTATATAGAAAAAGTATCCTCTACCCTGAATTGATGACCTCTTTGACCAGCTAAGAGGAGCAAGGATATTTTCAAAGATTGACCTGAGGGAAGGATACCATCAGGTAAGAATCAAGGAAGAAGACATTCATAAGACAACCTTTAGGATTAGGTAAGGGAAGTATGAATTTGTAGTGTTTCTATTGGACTGACCAATGCACCAAATGTCTTCATGTGCTTAATGAATGGCATATGCATAAATTATTTGGACAAGTTTGTCATAGTATTCCTGGATGACATACTTATCTATTCTAAGTCTGAAGAGGAGCATGAACACCACTTAAGATAGGTATTGCAAGTATTGAGAGAACATCAGTTGTATGCCAAGTTGAGTAAGTGTTCTTTGTATCAAAAACAGATCCATTACTTGGGAAACATTATTTCAGAGCAGGGAATATCAGTAGATCCAGAGAAGATTGAAGCCATTAGAGGGTGGCCAACACCCAGAAATGTGTCAGACGTCAGATATTTTATGGGATTAGCTGGCTACTACAGAAGGTTCATAGTAGGGTTCTCTAAGATTGCTCATCCCATCACTTCTTTGAAAAATAAGGGAACTAAATTTGAATGGACACTCAAGTGTGAAAATAATTTTAACATGTTGAAGGAATTGCTTACTAGTGCGCCTATGTTCAAGATTGCTGACCCAAATAAAAGTTTTGTGGTATGTACATATGCTTGTAAGGAAGGACTTGGGGGAGTCCTCATGAAAAATGGACATGTCATTGGATATGAGTCCAGAAAGCTTAAGGAACATGAGAGGAACTGTGCCACGCACGACTTGGAACTTGTTGCAATTGTTCACACCTTGAGGATGTGGAGGCATTATCTGATGGGGAAGAAATTTGAATTAAGGACAGACCACAATGGTCTGAAGTATCTTTTTGAACAACCGACCTTGAATGCCAGACAAACAAGATGGCTGGAATTTTTAAGTGAATATGACTTCAACATCAAGCATATCAAGGGAAAGGAGAATAAAGTTTCCGATGCACTTAGTAGGAGAGTGAATCTCATGCATGCTACTGCTGCCAGTATGCATCAGTTAGAATTGAAGAGAAGAATTTTAGATGGTCTTGTTACAGATCAACATTACCTACAGGTAAAGGAAAACTTACAACAAGGAAATGTACAACAGAAAATAAAGGAGTATGAGATAAAGGAAGATGTATTACTCATGCATAAGAATAGAATCTATGTTCCTAGTTCCAGAGAACTGAGGAATTTGGTACTAAAGAAAATGCATGATGTTCCTTATGCTGGATATCCAGGTTACCAGAAAACAATTACAACAGTAAGAAGTTGGTTCTTTTGGCCGAGAATGAAGAAGGATGTTGCTGATTACATCGCTTGATGTATGGAATGTCAGAAGGTGAAGGATGAGCATAGGAACCCAACGGGTTTTCTGCAGCCATTGCCAATTCCAGAGAAGAAATGGGAAGTGATCACCATGGATTTCATCATAGGATTACCCAGAACAAATAAGCAACATGATTCAATCATGGTGGTGGTTGAAAAATTAACAAAGGTTTCTCATTTTGTGCCTATGAAGACAACATTTACAATGGCTAATATTTCATATATTTTCATGAAGAAAATTGCTAGGTTGCATGGGATACCTAGGACAATTGTCTCAGACAGAGATACAAAGTTTACCTCCAACTTCTGGAGGGGATTGGTTAAAGGATTTGGCACAAAACTAAACTTTAGCACAACATATCATCCCTAGACAGATGGGCGAACAGAGAGAGTGAATCGAATAATTGAAGACATGCTGAGAATGTATGTGATGGATAAGCCATCCAAGTGGGAGGCTTACTTACACCTGGTTGAGTTTGCATATAACAATGGGTATCAAGTTTCATTGAGAATGAGCCCATTTGAAGCCTTGTATGGTAGGAAATGAAATACTCCAGTAAGATGGGACAACCTAGCAGATAGAGTGGTACTTGGGCCGGAGTTTCTCAAGGACATAAAAGACCAGGTGGTCAAGATTAAGTATAATTTAAAGGCAACTCAGGATAGACAAAAAGTTTATAAAGACAAGAATAGGACAAATAGAGAATTTAAAGTAGGGGAGCATGTACTTTTTAAAGTGAAGCCCAAGAAAAGCTCTTTGAAATTGGGTAGTTGTACAAAGTTGGCAGCCAGATTCGGTGGTCCATTTGAAATATTGGACAGAATAGGGCCAGTTGCATACATGCTTGCATTGCCTGCTTCCATGAATGTGCATAATGTATTTAATGTATCTTTACTAAATAAATATGTACATGATCCTAACCATGTTATTGATTGGCATCTGATTTAGGTAGAGACGGAGGGATACTTTCAGGTTCAACCAGTGTGGGTATTGGACAGAAAAGTCAAAATGCTTCGAAATCGAGTTATAGAACTGGTAAAAGTTCAGTGGACCTGCTATAGTCCTGAAGATGCTACCTGGGAGCATGACGATTCCATGTGGGCAAAGTACCCACAAATTTTGAATAAATTTGAGATTTTGATCTCTATTTTGTATATGCACTAAGGACAATTCCAAAATAAGGGGGAGGGGATGTACCGCCCAAGGTTTCGAACCCCCATTTTAAATAATGTATTGTTACAATGCTTAGAGGCCTAAGTGCCCAAACAATTATTAAAGGGCCAGTATGCCCCATAAATGTAATGTTTTGATCATTATTAATGATAAACACATCACTGGCTGCTAGACAAACAAGGACTAGAGTTATAGGGGGGCTATGATTCCACAAGTGAGGGAGCTTGAGGGACTAAGTGCTTTTTCCTATTTTTTAATTACCCTTTTTGTCTAAGGGAGGGGATTGGTTACGTGAGCTTCTTGGGGAAGTCCAAGAGGTTCTTGTTTCCCCACGAGGTTACTTAAACCCGCTTCTGGTATGATGGGGGGGTTCGACTGATGACTTGTTTGTTGATTTCCCATTCAGTCACTCTTTTTCCCCTCACACACTCCCATTCACCCCCCTGACCCATTCATTGAGCCATCCTCACCCGCGTCTTGGCTTGGCAAAGGAAACAGAGCTATTGAAGATCTAGCCACGGGATAGTTGGTTGTAGTGGTCGTTGGTGTGATCCAGTCGTGACCTGGGGCTTGCATGTCTGAAATGCATTGGTCTGTGCCCTATTTTTCTCACAACTGCGAGTCCTTAGAGTGCTAACATTGAGATTATGGACCAGCTGTGTTGGAGGCCTTGAAAATAAAAGAGAAGGACTGCCTGAGGGATTGCGTGGCAGAGAAGGATGGAGGTCCGGTCTCTTGGGGCGGTACAGGCTGGGTAGAAGAGAGTCGGGTACTTGGATTGTTGTGGGTGTCAAGAAACCTGTGAGAGCCTGAGATCTGACTGGTTTGGGAACTTAATTACACTCTGAAACCATCCTTGTGGATTCATAGCCCTGGCTCGGGGGTGACACTACTGTTGAGATTTAGAGCAGTGGTGTCTACGGTTGGGTGGAACGTCCTTGGTCTGCAACCAGTCGGTGTCATA
Organism: Picea engelmannii; assembly: GCA_009831015.1. NCBI lineage: Eukaryota > Viridiplantae > Streptophyta > Pinopsida > Pinales > Pinaceae > Picea > Picea engelmannii. The sequence continues at coordinate 10,343 of WSFP011410456.1, forward strand.
TTTCATGAAGATAAGTGCTCTTTGTCATGATATTATTATCTGTGTATGAATGTATCCCGATGTGTAATTTAATTATCATTTACATGTATATGAATCTATTTCTACTGTGTATATTTGATTATCGTTTAATATAATCTTTAGATTATGCATGCTTGTTGGATATTGCTATGCATTCCATTAAATCTTTTATATTATGCATTCTTAATATATAAATAAGGTATCAACATGAAAATAAGTTCGAGGGTGGGATTGCAGGTAGCGTCCCCTGACCTGTGGGTGGCTGAGGATGTTACAACATGTCCCTGAGTTGAAGCCAGATGTTATCCCCTAGCCTAGGTATAACTAAGGAGATCACGTCTCGAGGCCCACAGGTCCTATACATGGAGTACCGAGAGTCATATGACTTAAGCATGGCCCCGAGGGCCCCTCTTTTCTTCAGTGTAGTCCATTTATCAATAGAAACAATATCCATCCCACTAGCCTGGTCTTGAAGTAGCAACAAGTCTTTCTCCATGAGGTAATGAGTCTGAGTATCATGGTATGTATCACTATAATTTTTGAAGAACTTGAATATGTTGCATTGAATCCTTCTTCATTTCACAGCGTTTTCTTGGAAATTATGCTCTTTTCCTTGTTCATACCTGGATGGGTGACATGGTGCCATAGTAATTTGATCTCCCTTTAGGATGGGTTGCCACTGGGTGGATCTGTCAAAGGTCATCATCTGTTCCTTCCATACTTACCACTTTCCATCTTTATTCCTCTCATCTCCACTACCTTTTTTTGGGCATTGGGATTGGCTAAACTAGGAAGGGTTGTACCTTACCTCGTGGGAAGAAGGGGCTAAAGACCCAGAGGATAAAAGTAGCCGGAAAGAATTAAAAGCCAATATTGAAACCTTTAAGATGATTCGCAAAGCGATCCCCCTAAAAGAAGAGAAAATATTCTTAGTAAGAAAAGGGGAACCATAAGATACATAAACACTCAAGGTACTAGTTGACGGATAGGAGGTCTCATCATGAGCCATCCTATTATGACCATGGGCATGTAGAGGTATGAAAATACCACCTATCTAGTCACCAAACTAGGGTAGTGGCTCTTGGTGGCATAGCCAAGAGAAAGTGGGTCTCATCACAATCCAAAATTCTCATCTCTGTGAAATGTTTGTGGATAACATTGTCACCTCTGGTCATCCATCCAGGACAGTGGCCATCAACTATTCCCTTGAAGCACAAAAGAAAAAGATCAAAAGCAATAAAGCTAAGAGTAAAAGGAAATGAATGGGATAGGAAACAATAAAATGTATGACAAGGTGCAACTCTCCCTCTACAAAGGCACCCATAGGTAAGATTTTACATTTCCCTGTTATCACATGCACCCTATGCCCAAACACTTACCCCATGCCACCTCATACACTTACATGATCTGGACTATATCCCACCTGGGAAACACCCCAAACTTAACAGAGGTTTTCCCAATAGGATGCCCTGAGACCTTCTCCAAACCTAACTTGTCAAATTGCATAACGTCTTTGAGCATTTGTCTCGGTTAAAGGGGGGTTTGATGCACATGTTTGTGTAATTTCATTATTGGATGTGATTTACATGTTATGATCCATGTGACTTATGAACCCATTGAGGGCGTACTTGTTGTTGCTGTAGGACTTTTCCTGGTGGACAGGTACACATGAGGGAATGATTAGCTTGGACCTTCATGGGGGGCTTAAATCCCATAGATGGATGTTGTAACCCCAACCAGGGGTAAGAAGACATTGAATATTTGCACTAGGAAGAAAGAAGGACGTTTCCTTTGGAGGCACCCTGGAAGACCTAGATCTAGGGGGATCTTGCTCTTCGACATGGACGTTGGCCCTTGAAGGACCAAGATGTCACCATCATGACCCTGGACGTCATCCAAAGCTAGGGTTTTCGTTTTGGGGGAATTTATGAGCCTAGTGGAACATGTGGGCTTCATTTGGGGCCTTTGGAGGCCAAGTGACCTACCTTTTAGTCTCAACATTCCACCCCAGGGCCTCAATGTCACTCTAGAAGGGTATGTCATGACCCTTGAAGGTGTCTTTAGATGCTAATTAATTTTATTTATGGAAAATTTGAATGTTAATGTAAATTGGCTAGGTCGGCCTTATTTTGACCTAAAGTTAATTAAAGGTCAAAGATTTTGTATAAATAAACATAAAGTACTTTCATTTTACACATAAAAATTCCTCACACAAGAGGAGAGGTCTGAAATTTGCGCCCTAGTAAGGGATATTGGCTGAAATTGTGAGGTGCACTCTTATATAAGGCTAATTTTTGCAAGTTGGATCAATCTTGGAAGCTTTTATGGTGATCTTGCATGGTATTTTGATGATTATTCTTGGTGCAAGTAAGTAAAATATGCATTTTTTGTCACCTATTGAATGGTTTATGTATGGTTTTATTTACTCATACAATATTATGAAATTGCATGGTATAATTAATGCTTTAAGTAAGGAGCTTAAATTTCTACTTTCTTACTTTTTATTTTCCAAGCTTTTCATTGGATTGATCTAGTGACTAGTGGAACCCTAGAGACCTAAGTTGCTAGCACTCTAAGGTTTTGACCTAGTTATCTTTGCCTAAGTTTTATCCCATAAGAAGCCTAAGGAAAGCAAGGTGTTAGGGCCTATACTTTCCTACACCCTAGTATCTTGTTTCTTGAGGTAAATGCATAGGGGGGCTTAAGTTACTACTTCTCATATTCATTCTCCCTCTTATACTTTTGTGCACTATCAAAATTGAATTGTATCCTTTGAAGAAGTCGTCCAATTGACTCCACAAGCCCTAGAAGGCACTAGTTCTTTCCTCCCTCTTATTGAAGGATTGATTAAACACTCAAACACTCTTCTCCTAAGCTTTTACTAACTATTTCTAACCCTATTTTAGCCTAGATCACTAAATTAATTGTTGTTGTTATAAATGACTGCTACAACCATCTAAATGCAACAATTTTTTTTGCATAATTGACTTTGAATGCTAGCTAAATACTTTAGAAGTTGCGTATGATATTTGATTATCATTCTTCTTAGTAAATGTTATCTTTTTACTGTCTTTTCAAGCAAGTCGAAGGAGTATTTGTTGCAGCTGTTACATTTTATCAATTGTTGTTGTAAACTTATTAACTACTACAAAATTATATCAGCTAGCACTTATTGTCATTTTCCATTGTCTCTTGAGGTGTTATTATCATATTTGTACATGGAATTATTGTATATGCATGCTATATTGTCTTGTTCTGGGAAGGTAGATCAAGCACTTCATTAACCTCATCTTTGGGACACAAATTTAGTGACTTTGGTAACCGATGAGAGGGGGGAGTTTATCTCGAACATAACCCTAGTTTTCAACCCCTTTAGGTTACCGGGGATTCCTCCCATGGGGTATACCTTGCCTATCCCTATAAAGATAGGATTCCATATTAAGGTGACCGTTATAGGATATCTTGTTTGTTACACCAATCTCCCTTACTTGCCTTGGGATTTGGGCAAGTATAGATTGTGCGATAACATGTCCAATACATGATATTAAACAATGGTCTTCCCTTATTGAAGTTGTAGGTTCATGAAAACCACTACATTTTGTTTTTATTTTGTTTTACCAAAATGTATCCGTTGAGACATTATTTTGAACTAGAGTTGTTTGATGACTCTCAATGAAGATTTCTTCTATAAAAAAGTAACCTAGGGTTATAGTAAACTCTTGACCTAGAGTTGTAAAAAAATCTCAATAGAGAGTTTAAGAAAATTCTTGGTTAAGAGTTTATTCTTCCTTGAGAATATTTTGAGTCAACAAGAATTTGTAGATGCAATGTTTCAATTGAAAGGTATATATAAGCTCAACAAAAATATTTGTTTATTCAAGAATGAAAAAAAAAAAAAAACTTTTATTCATATAAAACGAGTATACATATTTTTGACCACCTGGGGAATGCCTATTTTCATCCAAGAAAAAAAAATATTTTATAAAAATTACATACTTTCTAACCCATTCATTTCCATTACATCAAAATCTTCTTATATACATACTATGCTATCCGGATCTCAAAACTATTCTAATTTTTTTTCACCCTATTCACTTCCTCTGTACAATTGGTAATGGAAACTAAGGGAGGACAGATTTACCATCACATAGGTGACCAACATAAAATTCCTTAGAGATGAAGGAACTAGAATCCAGCTCCAAAGCTTCCTTTGACAAACCATCTACAATCGAGTTGAGATCCCTATAGATATGAGTGAAAGAGGACCATTCAAACTCAACCATGGTGGAGCAAATATGAGTTAGAATGGGTTGTAGCTTCACCACCTAAATTTGCACCTTATTATTATCCCATTCAATTTCCACCTTGGAATCGCCAAACACTTGCACTTTCCTCAAGTTGAACATGTTAGAGAAAAATAGAAGTCTCTACAATGCAGCCATTTCTTCCTTCATATTCGTCCCTCTACTTGGTACATAATGCACTTTAAAATAATGATCCTTGGAAATAAAGAGAATGGCTCCAACATCACACAGTGAATAATGGCCTTGGATCACCCCATAAAAGAAGCCCCATGAGATTCCTTCTTTCATATCAGGCATGACTGGAACCCGAATTTTGACTTTCTTTTGCTTGTTTTTAAACTCGGAATACATTTTGAAAATAAGGCCAACAACTACATATGCATGAATAGATTGATTCTAAAACATATACATGTTTCTATCCCACCAAATAAAATACAAAAATATTCCTAGAAAAAAACCATATTCCTTGGATATGTGTGTCTTCTTCCAGTAAAAAAACCACTCTTCCAGGATATTTTTCTTGTGCAAATTGGCATTGGATGAACTGATGGGAAGTTTATTCCTTCATTGATTTGAAAAGAACATACCTTGTAGGGCCCATCCATCCCCGCTTCAAACCCACATACAACATAAGGTGTTTTTGATTAAAATAAATCCAAAAAACCAATATTACTTTAAAGGGGTAGTCAATTTCCAAATATCTTCCCACCACCAATGACTTGGTTCCTGAAAAGGAGCTTCTTCCAATGAGAGATACCCCATATTTTTTGTATACTTTTCGTTGATTAGATTTATCGACCAACATAGGGTGTTAGAATCTTCTTCCCTTAGGCATATGAAATTAGATTTTAGTAAGGAAACATAAGAGGTCCATTCAACAACTTTTCCCCTTCTATCCCCAAGTCATTTGAATACTTCCAAATAGTGTGCCTAACCTCATCCCTGTCTTCCTTTTTCACTTCCCATATAGATAAAATACCTAAGTTATGAAGATTCAAGATCATCCTGATGAGTCATTTGCATGCATTGGAAGCACCTTCCCATGGATATTCCCCAATTTGAATTCTTTTACCATGAAATCCATTGGAAGCACAATCCCATGGATCTTCCCCTATATTCCATGAATCCAGACTCCAATGAGTGGAAATGCCTCAATCATCTCTTTCCATACAATAGATAAATTTATGATTGATTTATTAGGTTTGCAAAACCAATCCACTACCGATCTTCGAGGGAAGTATTTTGACACCATCACTCGACCCCAAAGCATAGAATTATGAGAGAGCCTCCACAGGATATTGGAAGCTAGTGCCTTACTGAACCATACGATATTTATAAATCCCCATCCTCCTAACATTTTTGTCATTGCAATCAGAGACTATTTAACTAAATGGATGCCAATCGCTTCCTTTTCCCCTGATCATAAAAATTGAAAGCAGATTTTCCTTATCTTAGTGAGAATGCCTTTGCAGATATTAGCAATGGAATCCCAATATATCATAATTTTTTTGAGGACTAAGTTAATAAGCAATAGATGGCATCTTCTTTAAATCAAATGGAAGGCCCAATTCGAAACCCTTTCCTGAATTTTCCTGGGAAACTTTACTGCACTGCAATTGGTGCATTGATATTTGTAGCATTAATGTTTTTTTCTGGTTGGTTTCATTATCAAAAAGCTAACCCAAAATTGGCTTTGTTCCAAAATGTATAATCCATGTTGAACTATAATTTATTAGGGTTACTAGAACTTGGGTCTCTATCTTGGGTAGGAGACCAAATACATGTCTCTCTACCCACTAATGAACTTATAAGCCATAACCAATTCTCCATCCTATAACCACATGGTTTTAGTTCAAATCCAAGGTACTTGATCCCAAGATCAATATTTTTCCTCTTAAATGGTAAAGAAGCATCCAATTGACCCAAAAGATCATTCTCAAGTGCACATGTCAACAAATTTGAATTTTCCATATTAATTTGCATGCCTATAGCAGAGAAAAACAAATGTAGGATAGACTTAAGATTTAAGTCACAAAACCCTAGCTACGGTGGATGAGTCCATTCATAAAAACCCTCATGATGTAGTAGAATATATATTTGTCGGGTTGGAAGAGAAATTCATTGATATATCTCACAACATAGTCTTCTTCATTGAAGCTCTAGAAAATAAGTTTGAACCTTTCAGGGAGGTTGGTGGCTCTAACTTAGAAGTTGAATCAAATGAGGAATCGATAGATAGTGAAGACCTTGCAAGAATATAAATATTTACTCAAACTATCATTTGTTGGCCATCCTCACCAAATAGAGAGTGATCTAGAATGGATCATTGTATAAATTGTCATCTATCTTGGTACCTTTTGGGTGGAAAAATTGGAGAAATTGGCTTGTAGGGCCCATTTTAGTGGCAAGTCCCAATTTGGAGATTTGAGGTTTTAAACCTTCCAAATACATTTTGAGGCATCACATGACACTTTTTGGGGTTAAAAATTTGCAAGCATAGCTTGAATCCCCTTGAAATTATTCTACACACCATGACCTTTCCAATAGTGCAAAAATCACCTCAATTGGAGTTCATTTGCAAAGTTATACCTCTCACAAGTTGACCTACCTTGTTTACCACCATGGTACCAAGTGGATGCCACATAAGCCCCCATAACTCAAATGTGGGGCTATTCATGTGTGGAATTTAAAGAATATTATAGTAGATCCAAACCCTAACACTAATTGATGGTTGAGGCATGCAAAAATGAAAACCCTAGATTTCTATCAGACTATGTTAAATATTGGGTCTCTCGGAGGAGAGGGGGTTACCTTATTTTAGAATTGTACTTATTCCATAGTTAAGAAGAGAATATAAGAGTGGGATTTGAAATCATAATAGATAAGAAAGAAGATTTTGTAGAAGCCATTAAGCCACAATGTCATAGGCAACTCCATAGTGAGTGTACCTTTCTTTGTATTTGCATTTTCATAACGAAAGAAAAGAGAGCAGAGAATATGTCTCACCTTCTAGATATGTTTTCTCTCATATCAGGTTTCCCCTGGTATATCTTGTGTGGATGGTGTATTCATTTTCTTGTTCTTTCATTTTTATATTTCATTTATTTTCATAAATTGGAGCAATAAGCTAGTGATAATAAATATGAGACCTAAGGAAATAAACTTGCATAGTAAAATATTTGAGCATACAAGATCTAGTGTGATGAAATATTCCAATGGAATATCCATAATAGTTTATAGATTATATATTCCACTCTAAATTCCACTGAGATAAATCACATATGTTGAGCCAATAGTGGCAACCAAAAACTAGAAAGTTGAGAGCCAAACTTGAATGACAAAGAGAAAACTTCAAATGATGGAGATCAATTCTATCAACCAACCATTAAAACATATGAACAAAATAACATTGAAGCTTATAAACTTCCCCTTGCATAGTTGAACATTCTCGATTTCTGTCATGAGTAACAATTCTCCTATCATAAGCCATCATAAAAACAATTTTATCCACACCCACTCCTACCATAATTATATTGGTTAAGGATTATCCTTGATGGAGGGAGACAATGTTAGGTTTAATGCATGAAGGATGAGACATGGTGACTACAAGCCTCTATTTACCTCTCATATTTACTCATATCAAATTCTCATGTCAAATGTCCCTTCCCTCTATTCTTCCTCCATACATGCATCAACATCACTATCTTACCTCCATAGCACCCTAGTCATGGGTTCTACATCCTTTCTGCTAATGTCAAGACAATACCATTTGAGTTTTTTCTACTCCTTGCTCCTCCATTCTATGTTAAACTCCTATTTCCCTCTGTGATATCCATCATTAGCCAATTGTTGGCACTATTTTGGGCACGATTTGTAAGACCCAATGTTCGGGTTATCTAAGACCAATGAAACCCACTAGACATTATCCCCTTTGGCATCACCTGATTTCATAGATGAAGTCTCACCTGAGGTATCTATGGGGAATGAAAGAACCTGACTTATACAGTGGTAAGGGAATGGGAAGAAAACGTTCAGTTAATTCTTCCTTAGTATGTTACACGCACAATTCGGTTATGTCATGTTATTAACATACCCATGGTTCAAATTTCTATACTTAACATATTCCATTTACTGTATGTATTTGTATTGCCGCAATCATGAATCATTGAACCAATATTTAACTATCAAATGAAGCTATTCTACGATGCATGCAAACAATTTTCATAACCAAACATAGAAACATAGACAACACATGATTATGTAACATATCTCTATCATTCCTTTATTCATCCTTCTCAACCTTCGATTGTTACATTCAATAGCTTCAAACTCAGTATCAAATATGATGTAACATAAACTAATATATCATAATCAAACTGTATCGGGATAATACCTAGCTGAACCAACTGACTGAATCGAACCGACTGAACCCCTCATCTCCCAACATATTACATATTTATATCAAAATATAGGGATAAAATCCCTAACATATTCATACCAAAAATATCCCATTACAATGCATGGCTAGATTAGTTAACTAGTTGTTCAATTCCTTTCTTGTATTTTTGTATCCTTCATGTCGTTTTTCTGTTGTTATTCTATTTCTGGGATGCTGGGTTGTCATTTTATTGTTATACTTTATTTCCTTGCTTTATTATTATAGCTTTATTCTTCGATATGCACACTATATTCCTTTTTTTCACTTTCCTCCTTCTGTGCACTTTCCTACTGGATGTTCCTCAATTGCATTCTCTCTAGATCTCCTTTTTCCTCTGCACACCAATTCTTCCTCAAAACTACAGAAATTTCTTTCTAGACTACCTGTCCAACAGGCCCCCAACACTCACATGTGGCTCGTTCTGAGCCACTCATGTCTGTTTCCTTATCCTCCATGTCGAAATGAATTTTTGAGAGGCCACCTTGGCACCCTCTACCTCTTTGATGATTACAACCTCTATCGTTGTTATCTCCTCTGCTCCTTGCATGGTCAAGTTTTCTAGTCTGTCCTCTGCTTCCATTGTTTCTTTCTTGACCCTGCCCTTGTTACACATTATTTTGGTCACTCTGATGATGACTCTATAGGCATGTGTTCGGGCTCTCAAAAAAACCTTTTCCATGAGAAAAATGACTAAGTTCTTCCCCTACAAGGCATATTTTTAGAATGACGTCGCAGGCTGACAGTGGTACACAGTGCATAAATCCTTGATTTTTGTAGGCTTCTCTATGTCTGGCTCATGAGATTTTCGCATGTTGCTATATAGGCAGGGTGCGGCGGTGTTTGAAGCTAATAAAAGGAAGAAGTTTCACGAAGTTTTTAGAAGGAGAATCTTCTAGAATGTGAGGTGGTGTTCGTATGGTTGTGGTCTTACTAGCTTCTCTGATTTGGTGGGATCATCCTCATCCTTTTAACCACTCCACCTTCTCCTATATAATGATGGGTTTCTCATGGAAAATGTTAAGAAAGATTGAGCAAAGAATTGCTGAAAGAATAGGCTAAAGACTATGTGAAGGATCCTGTTACAACTGATGCTTGTGGCCTCCAGTTGTCCATCAAGATTTTGTGGACCATCTTCATACAAAGGACCATCAAAAGGGAACTTGTGACATCAAGGCAATTTGGTTGTATCTTTCACTTTTACTTAATATGATACGGTGACATGTTTCTTTCCCATAAAATCATTAGCGTTTTATTACATGAATCCTTGATCACATGTTTAGGTTTCCATTGAATATACAATTGTTGATTTCACTTTGGTTGTTTTGTGTCATTGCATATATGATCTTACAAGATAACCAAAGCGAAGCAGGGACAACAAATACATAAGGAAGTGATATCTAAAGGTATTTCATCTATTCCTTCTTTGGTAGTAAATTCAATGGTAGCAACTTAGGGAAAGCGTCATGTCCTGTCTTGTTTTGTTCTAGATCCAGGTGGATCTAGGGAGATTAGTGTATGTTTGCATTCACCGATTTATCCAATAACAAAATTGGTGACTCCACCGGGGATACAACTTGATTGTGGTTTTTTGTTGGCCATTTTCTTTTAGCCTATTATTTTTACTTGAAATCAGTCTCTGAGTCTGTGGGAGATCCATTCAGACTCTCTATATTTGGAAGTTCACTTAGATCCTTTACCCTCTTCTCAAAATTTCTTGATTTACAAACACTGCCACACTATACCCTATACATAGCCTACAAAAACCTTCAATTTACACGCCCTGGTTGTTTTCTTTAGTGAGAACTTTCTGCACCCTATCTGTTTCTAGCCTGTGAAAACTCTTGATTTCCGCACTGTAATGGGCTATTAGGCTACGACGGTGCCTGTGAAATTTTTTGAGTTGGCTTTTAGCCTCTATTAATCCCAGTTTTTCCTTAATCAGCTGGGAGGGAATTTTAATGCCAACCCTTGACTGTTTTATGGAAGTTTAACTTGTTGTTGATTGGTTTCAGAGATCGAATACCTCTCTTTTAATATTTTTCCAGTTTTTGTCTTTGATTTTTATCGACAAGGATATAATCTCTGACCTTGTATCTGAGTGATTGTTCGATTAAAAGTCTTTGATTGGATTCAACGTTTTGGATTGATTACGTGTTCTAGATTGCTTGATGATTGGGAAGTCATTTTTCATTTACATTTGAAGAACACTTTCTTGTCATTTTTTTTTTACTTTTATCTTCATTGAAAGTTTGATTTGGGTGCTTGTTGAGTGTATATTTTTTCTTGGATTACTTGTCCTTTCTTCATCATGCAAGAATTTAAAGTCACTTACTCTTTCAAGTAATCATATATAAGGAAATTTTATTGCATCCAAAAGAAGAGAACATTGAGAAACTGCATTGTTTTTGGTTGTTTGCATTTGTGTCCATTTAAGAAAAAGAAAGTATATTTCATAGCTTACATCATTCCAAAAATACCTTCTCCCTGTTGTAGATAGAGTTCATTGAACGAAAATTTGCATCGTTCATTTCTATTTGCATATTATTGGGTCAAGGTATTACAAAACATTGGTTTCATTCCCGTCTCCCTCTTGAGTAACAACGACTTTTAAAAAAAATTGTGAAATCTAAAAATCAATTAGTAATTTTTATTTTCTAGGGCTCTTTTACACCAACATTAGCTAGGATAGAGCTTTGGAATAGGCTGTGAGACACACTCTCCAAAGCACAAAACACACAATAGCATCTTGTGATAGGGAGTGTTTAATTCCATTTGAAACGTTTTGTCCTGGGAAGCCCTTCTCACACAAGGGTCAAATCTGAGGTCGCATTGAGATTGGCAGAGTTACTCACCCTGCTTTGTTGATCTTAGAGTAGATATTGCGCGTATTATGGGGATCGCTTGAAGGTATACCCACAATGATGAGTGGAAGCCTCTCAAGTTGATTTCGGGCTAGATACCCTGCATTTTCACGTGGATCAGACTGTCGACTGTTTCCCCAGGAATCACTATTGTTATTGGTAGCCTTAGTTGCCTATATTATTAGGGTCTTGCACAAGGTGAATGTGGAGGGGCAAGTCTTCATGGCACCTGGAATTGAGGTTGGCTAGAATCACTCGGGATCCTTGGAGGGTATACCCATGATTATGTGTGCGAGCTTGCACCAAGGCGTAAGTCCGTTAAGTAGGTCGTCAATGTAACTTTTCCACCCGCTTTGTCCTAGCCCCTTCTTGTATTTCCTTCACGACGTTGGATTTCATCACCAACTAGTGACTTCAAAATAAGAAGGTTTTGTTTGCTTGGTCTGATTCCTAGATTTTATTAGCGAGTGTTGTTTGTTTTCATAGTTGGCCATATATTTTTTCCAAATTTTTTTTGGTTCGACCAACATTGACCCTCCACGTCGTTCGCGTAGGATGCAAGGAATACCTCCGGAAGATCCAGAAGTTTCCAAACCCTTGCTTCCTAACCCACCAGAGGGATATCCTCTTTGATGGACGGTTTCTCTGGATATAATCAAATCAACATCTTTCCTGCAGATCAACACAAAACCACTTTTAGTTGTCCTCGGGGCACCTTTGCGTACTAGAAACTACCCTTCGGTTTAAAGAATGTCGGTGCAACTTTTCAACGTGCCATGTCTTATGCTTTTCATGATATCAAGCACATTGTAAAACCATATCTAGATGACCTGCCAGCGCATTCCATGCATCGTAGTGACCATCCGGCACACCTCCGAGCCATTTTCCTTCATTGTGGATTCTATCGTATATGATTAAACCCACACAAATGTGTCTTCTGTTTGGCGTCCGATCGACTTCTGGGATTTATTTTTTCACATCAGGGGATCATGGTAGATCCTTTGAAGGTCGAGGCAATCCTCAATCTCCCTCCTCCTTCCTCACTCCGCCAGCTTCAAAGTTTGCAAGGGAATGCAAACTTTTTAAATTGTTTCATCCCAAACTACGTTGAGTTAACACTCGGATTTACTCGACTGCTAAAGAAAGGTTATGAGTTCATATGGGATACCAATACCCACAAAGATTTAGAAGCTTTGAAACTGACTTTAACCCGTACCCCACTACTTTTTCCACCCGATTATAGTCGAGATTATTTCCTTTATCTCGCTGCTTCAGACTCTACCATTGCCATGGTTCTAGTCCAAGAAGACGATTTACACAATGAACATGTCATTTATTATTTGAGTCAGAGTCTCACGACTACCGAAGACAAATACTTACATGTTAAAAAACTGGCCTTGGCAGTTGTTCAAGCTGTCCAACATTTTTGTCACTATATCTTATTACGCAGGACCACTGTAATTTCCAATTGCAACCCTATGCAACACATTCTTACATGCCAATTGCTAGGGGGAAAATACTCCAAATGGATAGTGATTCTCCAGGAGTTTGAATTAGAGTTCGAACACTCTAAGTATAAGAAATCCTTGGTGTTTGTCGAACTGATATGTGACCTTCCTTGCACTGAGACATAAAATGTAGCAGATGATTCTTTACCTGACGAATCCCACTTTTTGATCAGTTTTGATGACCTTTGGTATGGAGATATCATTATTTATCTCCAGACTCATACATTCCGGCCCGATTTGTCTAGAATTGATCATTTTCATATACATTACCAAGCCCGTTAGTGTATTATCCTCGACGACACTCTTTATCACCGTGGGGTTGACTCTATTTTTCGACGATGTCTCACCTATGATGAGGCTGAGAAAGTGTTAAGAACCAAATATCGATATAGCATAGAAAAACCTCAGAATAAGTACTCAACGCCCTGAAGAAGAGATAATTTAAGATAATAAGCCTCTTTGAGGGGGAAACCTCCTTTTACCCCACATAAATGTTCAAGTACAAGATGATTCCAAATTAAAATGTCTCCTTGGTATATATAGGAGACTAGGAGGTATAATTACAACTAATGGAATAAAGCCGACATAAATAAAATAACATTACTAATGTAATATGCCCCAATTAAGGGGTAACGAGCCAATATTAGGGCTTAACATGCCCCTCTCCTTGAGACAAGTGTTCTCTGCAATGCTTGAGTAACTCTGGATGCTTCTATATAAAAGACTCATATTCCCAAGTGGAATCTTCAGCCGGTAGTTTCCTCCATTTAATGAGATACTCTAAAATGGATTTATTCCTCAGCTGGCGAATTCTTGTTTCAGTGATGGCTTCAGGCTCCAATATGATTTTTCCTTCCTCGTCAAGTTCTGGAAATATAGTTTGAACTAGGATCTTGTCGCCTATAACCTTCTTTAAGCATGAAACATGGAAAACTGGGTGTACCCGTGAATATGCAGGCAACTCCAATTTGTATGCCATAGTACCAATCTTTTGCAACACCTTATAAGGGCCATAATACTTTGGTGATAATTTATTATCCTTCTTGGCTTGCTTGAGGGACATTTGTTTGTACGGTTGTAGTCTTAAAAACACCCAATCCCCTACTTCAAAACTTCTTTCACTACGATGTTGATCTGCTTGTTGTTTCATGCGATTCTGTGCCATGGTCAGGTTGTCCTTTAACATTTGGAGAACTTGTTGTTGATGCTCGATGTGA
>WSFP011410457.1:0-24687 GCA_009831015.1 Picea engelmannii
TTGCTCATTAATCAAATGAATTAACAGATGGGTTAGTATTCCAGGAAATGCCAAACATGAGAATGTACATTCTCATCCAAAACAATGCTATCTCCAATGGTTTCTTTAATGGAAGGCAAGGCAATGGACATATGAGAATATTTGCTCTCTTTGTATTATGAGAACACTCTTAACAACCAATGCATCATTACTCTCGACTCTCGAGTTTTATGAGAGGAATGCCCGATCACCATCAAAAGAGAGGACGTTCCGCGGCCACTCGTAGTCGACTCAACAACGAAATAAAATTGATTTCTCAGGAACACTTTAGAAGTACATTGCTCCAGTCTTAACAAAGGACAGCGAGGCAACACAGATAAGAGTACTATGGGAACAACGTAGCCATCCTGTTTGACAAAAATCGAGCTGCGGGTAATTTTCCAACACGCATAAGCTCGAGGAAGGTGTGCAATGGTTGTAAATGTCACCAGTGTTGAATTAAAGGTATGAGATAGCGTTGGGCTACCACATAGAGCCCAACGGTTTACTAGTTGTTTCCATATGGTTAAACAACACAATAACAACGAGTAAAACCAGTGATCAAGCAGATTGGAGAGAATTGGTATTCAGGCGGTGAATGGAGAGTGCACAATAAACAACCAACGTCCTACAACCGCGTATGGCCCGTACGACCGCGTACAGCCCTTACGGTCGCGCACATCCCTTACGACCGCGCACAACCCAGGGAAACGCTGTAGGAATTATCAATGGTCCAGGGGATGCGTATGGCTAGTGGGCAAGCCAACAAAACCCCAACAAACAGGCGAATTGATCCAATGGCAAGCCAAATGCCCAAGATTCAAAGACAAATTCGCCCAACATTCATAAAATTTTAAAAATCCCAATTTAGCAACTCCCTACAAAAATGCAACAACTCTGTAATGGTAGCCATTGATCTCCAATTCAACAAGAAAATGGACCGACGTAAATTCATGGTTGTTGCATTCATAGAGGATGTATGAATAACATAATTTCTGAATGAAAACTCATAGAATTTCTCCTTTAGAACATCCCTTGACAACATTAATAAAATTACAGGATGCAATTTAAATGTAATGAATAGCTTAGGTAACTTACACATAATTTTAACACAAATGGATCACCAATATATCAAGCACAACCATTGAGAAAATTTCATCACACAAGACAAAGTGTTTACCTTGGAAACCCAAATGAGATACCAACTTTGAAAGTTTGCTCAATCTATTTCAGCAATCTCGGGTACAATGTAGCTTATGGCTCTCTTTGTACATCCTCCTCTCTTGGCTAGCAAAAAGCCTTTCTCTCCCATTTTATTTTTTATTTTTTTCATTTTTTTTCCCTCTCTTTTTGTCTCATTCACTTTTACATTTGCATTGTTTTTCATACTTTGTCTAACCTTCTTTAATTGCCGAATTAGCTTGTAGGTACTGAATCTTACAACCATTCATTTGTTTGGATCATTTAAGACGTTGGGATTCTCTTTGTGCATTAAATTGCTCATGCATAGTTGAAAATGAGACAACATCAATGGAAGACAGTGACAAAAAGGTCAACCATCACTAATTGGTAGGACTTCCAACAAGTCACAAGGTAGAACTTTTACCTGTGGGTTTGTTATCATACAATTTGTACTTGCCCAAAGCCCAAGGCAAATGAAAACAAGATTGACGTAACAGGGGGTGACCTATCACTGTCACCTTAATAGGAAACCCCTTTCTATTTAGGAGTATATCAAGATTACCCTAGGGGAGACGTCCCCAATGACCTAAAGGGCTGATGAAACTAAAGAAAGGATGCAAGAATACCCCCCTCTCACCGGTCACTCAAGTTAAAAGGCTCTCTAGGTCTTTAAGAGATGAAGCAAAGTGAATATATAGTGTACCTTTCCAGAACAAGACAACAAAGGAAAAATATAGCAGCTTTAAAGTACCAAATGATGTTAGTGCTTCATAAGATCACGAACCTTTGAAAGATAAGCTCGCTGATATAAATTTGCAGCAATATAATAGTTTACAACAGCAATAAATATTTTGTAACAACTGCATTAAATATGCCTTGGAATTGCTTGAAAAAACAATGAAAAGATAGCTTCAACTAGGCAAAATGATAATCAATTGTGACAAGCAAATTTAGCAGTGCCTAGCTACCATTAAATGTTGATTTTGCAGAGAAATTGCTGCAGTTAGATGGCTGTAGCAAATCTTTTGTAACAACAACAAGTTCTAGTGCTCAGAATTGCAAGAAAATACTGTGTAAACTTAGCATAAATCTAGTAGATTGTTTGGCAATTCTTACAAACAATTTTTGAATGAGTTAGGTGCAAGTTATGTAGACGTATGCAACAAATTAATGTATATTAGTATGGCTGTAGCAAAGATTTGCAACAACAACAAGTTAACTAGTGAATTAGTTTATCTTAGGGTTTGTAAAAGTTAACAAAAGCTTTAAGGAAGAAGGTTTGAGTGTTTGTTTGATCATTCATTCAGTGAAGCAAGTGGACTAGTGCCTTTAAGGGTAATGGAGTCTATAGGTGACAATTTTCTCTTGGAAGTAATAACAAAATGACTATACTTATCTAAGGAGAAGAGATGGATGGAGGAGGTGTTGGCTTCAAACATCCAAACCCTAAAGACAAATTCACTAAAGAGTTGATAATTTTAGGCCCCAACGAATCTTCCTTCCTTAGACTTATTGAAAGGTATTGATGGCAACAATAACTAGACAATGGCTTCTAAAGAGCTAGCATTTAGGGCTTTAGAAGTTTATCTAAGTTAAATCACCTTAGCAAAGTCTAGCAAATGAAGAGCAAATAAGTAGTAACTTAAGTCCTTTACTCCTAGGGTTTGTCAAGCAAACAATTTCATAATCTTTAACATGAATAAGTAAATATACCATAACCATTCAAATGAAATGAAGAATTGCAGATTTACTTACTTCACCAAGAATAATCAAGCAATAAAACCCTAGATTGCCGAGTAACTTCACCAATAAATGATCCAAGTTGCAAATTTTAGCCTCCAAGACAAGTGTGCCTCCCTATTTCAGCCAATAACTCCCAAAAAAGGCGCAAATGTCAGACCACACTTAGTGTGTCATGAGTTATGATGTCAAAATGAGAGTACTTTATCTATATTTATACAAAACTTTGACCTTTAATTAAAATTAGGTCAAATAAAAGGTCGACCTGACCAACTTACATCAAAATCCAGTTTTTTACATAAATAAAAGTAATTAACACCTAAAATCTTCCCCAAGGGTGAGGTCATGCCCTTCTAGGGTGACGTTGAGCCCCCAAGGTGGAACGTTGGGCTCCAAATGTAGAACGTTTGGCCTCCAAAGGCCCTGAATGATGCCCACATGTACCAACTAGCTCATAACTGCAAACCCTAGCTCTGGATGACGTCCAGGGTCATGATGGTGACGCCATGGGCTCTCAAGGTCAACATCCAAGAGGAAAAGCAAGATCCCCCTGGGTCTAGGTCTGTCAGGGTGTCTCCCAGAGCAACATCCTTATTTCTTCTTGGTGCTAGTCTCTGATGTCTTCTTGCCCTTGGTTGGGGTCATAACATCCATTTGTGGGCTTTCAACCCCATGAAGGTCCAAGCTAACATTCCCCCATGTGTACTTGTCCACCGGGCAAGGTCATGCAACAACAACAAGTATGCCCTCTAGGGGTTCATAAGTCACAGGGATCATAACATGTAAATCACATCCAATAATCAAATTACCCAAACATGTGCATCAAACCCCCCTTTACCCAGACAAATGCTCGAAGACATTATGCAATTTAACAAGTCAAGTTTGGAGAAGGTCTTAGGGTGTCCTATTGGGCTAGTCCTCCTTATTAACCTATCCCAGGTGAGAACCAATCCAGGTCATGTAAGTGTATGAGGTGGCATGGGGTAGTGTTTGGGCATGGGGTGTAGTGATAACAGAGAAATGTAAATCTTGTTAAGGTTTAAGCTATTATTAGAGTTCTTTGCATTTCACTAGATAACAATAACATAGATAGGATCACTGAGAAATACACAATCACAAGAGACACATCATTTATCCTGGGAAACCGTCATGGGGGAGAAAACCCAACAAAACTTCCTTATTATAGATAGCCAACACAATGCCAAGAGATAACTCAAACAAATACAGAAAGTCCTCTCCCAAGAATGCGCCTCTCTCTCTCTCTCTCACTTCTCCAACTGCAGCTCTGAACTTGTCTCTTGATGAACAAGTGACTATGTGTCTAAATGAGGCGCTAGCCTCCTTATTTATACAACTCTGGCACGTGTGGACGGAGGTGTCTTTTCACTGGCAGGGTTGACTTCTTCTTCTAGGTGGTTATAACAACCTTTAATATATTCTGGGGTTGACTTCTTATTCTGCCTATTACAATTATGTTTTGACCAATCCGCAAAAAGGGATTTGGTCATTTACAATCCCCGACATGATCAATCCGCAATAGGGGATTGATCTAATGAATAATACATCAATTATAATTAGAATACTCTTTGCAGTTACATTATTTCAACACTCCCCCTTAACAAGAAGGGTATTCTTCAACAATATCAGGGGGTGAGAGGACAACATCATCAACAACATCTTGGAACATTGACTGACATATCTATAAATCATCAGAAGTTTTTCTCATCAACAATATCGTCATTCTCAATGGAATGAAATCGTCATTTGCATCAATATGAATTAGTATAAAACTAATACATCATCATCACAGCACGAGGCTGACACATCATCACAACACGAGGCTGGCACACTACACAACAATTAAGCTAGCAGCACAACACTAGGCTGGCATCTCGACACAACAATTAAGCTGAAAGCACAACACTCGGCTGACATCTCAACACAACAATTAAGCTGGAAGCACAACACTTGGCTGGCATCTCAACACAACAATTTGGAAGCACAACACTAGGCTGACATCTCAACACAAGAATTAAGCTGGAAGCACAACACTAGGCTGGCATATCAACACAACACGACTCCCCCTTTCGAGGGAGGTCCTTTCGGACTATACTGAGCTTATCTCGAAAGTGCTCAAACTTTACACGAGATAGAGGCTTGGTCAACACATCGGCAACTTGTTCATCCATGCTAACGTATTGGAGCTTTATGGCTCCTCTCTGCACCATGTCACAGATGTAATGGTATAAGATCTCTATGTGTTTCGACTTGTCATGAAATACATGATTCTCTGTCATCTTTATGCAGCTCTGGTTGTCACATAGGATCGTGGTTGCTTCCATCTCTAGGTCGAATAGACTTGTCAACAACTTTTGAAGCCATATAGCTTCATAGCTGGCAGACCATGCAACAATGTACTCTGCTTTTGTTGTACTGAGAGCAATGTTGGATTGCTTCCTACTCTGCCATGAGATCATGGCTGATCCCAAACTGAAACAACATCCTGAAGTGCTCTTCCTATTAGAGACACTTCCAACCCAATCTGAATCAGTGTACCCACTCAGTGTGAAATCATGATCTCTATCATAACTGAGACCACAATCTAATGTACCCTTAAGGTACCTCAACACATGTTTTGCAACAACTAGGTGAACATGTCTGGGTTCTATCAGAAACTGACTCAAAGTGTTCACGACAAAACAAATATCTGGTTTGGTGTTTGTTAGGTACATCAACGATCCAATGATCTATCTATACAGTGTGACATCAATCAATTCTGACGAAGTGTCGATCAGTAGCTTCAGCTTCGCTTCCATGGGTGTATTCATGGACTTACACTCTAACATGTCGAATCTCTTCAGGATTTCGACTGCATACTTCCCCTGGTTAACGAAGACTCTCTCTGGGCTCTGCGATACCTCAAGACCTAAGAAATAATGCATTAGGCCAAGGTCTTTCATCTCAAATTCTGAAGCGAGCTTCTTCTTATACATTCGGTGATGAGCTTTTCTTCTCCAGTTAAGAATAAGTCATCCACATACAACAACAATATCACCGACTCATCATTCATAACCTTGAAGTAGAGTTTAGAATCAACTTTACTCTTGGTAAAGCCCAAGCTCATCAACAAACTGTCTATCCTGCCATACCAAGCTCTAGGAGCTTACTTCAACCCGTACAAATCCTTCTTCAACTTGCAGACATGAGTCTTCCTGTCTTCAACTTCAAATCCTTGAGGTTGTTCTATATACACTTCTTCTTCGATGACACCATTTAGGTAAGCTGTCTTTACGTCCATCTGGCGTAACTTTCAATTCATCTTAGCTGCAAGGGCTATGATGGTTCTGATCGAAGTGTATCTGGCTACAGGAGCGAATGTCTCTTCATAGTCAATGTCTTCCTTTTGAGAAAAACCACGAGCGACAAACCTTGCTTTATACTTCTCAATACTTCCATCAACAACATATTTTATTTTGAAGAGCCATTTGGAAGATACCACATCCTTGCTCTTCGGTCTGAGAACTATTTCCCATATATCATTTTTTATTATGGATTGGTATTCTTCTGTCATGGCATCTGCCCATTCTTTCTTCTGAATGACTTCTTCAAAGCAAGTAGGCTCCTTCTCTAGGAGATCACACATCAAAGCCATATAGTTGGAGAATGGCTTAGGTCTCTTTACTTGTCTCGTGGTTCCTTCGGGAACACCATACTTCTCTCCATCTTGAATAAGCTCTCTAGCCCAAGCAAGCTTTCTCTTATGGGAGATCGTCATCTGAGGAGGTTATTGAAATTCTACTATGTCATGATCTTCTAGAATTTCCTCATCAGGGGAAACTATGACTTCCCTCATTGGTTCTGCAACTCTGGGAACCTCCCTCACTGATTCTGCAACTCCGGGAGCTACAGGTTCCTCTTCATATACTTCTTCAAGCTGTCATCTTCTTGATTTATTGAGCATTGCATCTTCATTAAAGGTCACATCCTTGCTGATCTCAATGTGATGGTGACCTGGTTTATAAATCCTGAAGGCCTTGGAGGCCTCACAGTATCCCACAAATATTCCCTTCTTTCCTGAGGGTTCTAGCTTGTTTCTCTTCTCTTTCAGAATATATACAAATACTGGGCAGCGTAATATTTTGAGATGGCTCACCTTTGGCTTCTTTCTGGTGAACATCTCTTCCGGGGTTTTGAACCCAAGTGCACTGTGGGACAATCGGTTTTGTACATATACTGCTGTCATTGCTGCTTCTGCCCATAAGCACATTGGAAGATCTTGATCATGGATCATGGTCTTCACTGCTTCCATTATCGTTCTGTTCTTTCTTTCTGCTAAACCGTTTTGTTGAGGATTATAGGGAATGGTGAGCTCCCTCTTGATCCCGACATCTTTGCAGAAGTTCACAAACTCTTTTGAGGTGTATTCTCCTCCATTATCTGACCTGTGTATCTTGATATTTCTTTCAAAAAGATTTTCTATCAAGGCTTTGAATTCCTTGAATTTACTGAACACTTCATCTTTTGATTTCAAAAAGTAAACCTAGGTCTTACGAGAATAATCATCAATAAAAGATACATAGTATACATACCCACTGATGGAGGATGATGGCATTGGGCCACATACATCTGAATCAGTGGCCCAATGCCATCATCCTATCAGAAGGAGACCAATCCTATACTTTCAGGCACATAAGTTTTCCACACCTTCCATCTTGTCATCAAGCTTAGTGCTTGCAAACATCTTTTACCTTGAGATAGGAAAATGTCCAAAAATGAAAATGCTCAAAATTAAATTCTGAACTTACCAGGAGGTGTGCTTGGCTGAGGCAAGTAGCCTAGTGTGTTTGGATCTTGGAAAATTCAACTTTTACCCCTCCAAACTTGATCTGCGGATTTCTGGACTGGTGCTTCTGGTTTTCTGATACTTCTGGTACTCTGGTACTTATGGTACTCTAGTTTTCTAGTACTTCTGGTACTTTGTGAAAACTAAGGTTTCACTTTCCGGGAGATCTATCCACTGAAAAGTTGCGCTGAGGATGCCAAAGTGATCCTTGAGGACGGGCACACTTTTCTAGATGGTTTTGGGGCTAAAATACTTTATCAACAAAAAGCCCTAATTTGCATGTACAGTAACAGTGACGTTTTTCACTTTCTCTTGCGAAAGATGCTCTCTTAAGCTTAGCTCTGATACCATGTTAAGGTCTAAGCTATTATTAGGTTTCTTTTCAATGCCAAGAGATAACTCAAACAAATACATAACGTCCTCTCCCAAAAATGCGCCTCTCTCTCTCTCTCTCTCTCTCTCTCTCTCTCTCTCTCTTCTCCAATTGCAGCTCCGAACTTGTCTCTTGATGCACAAGTGAGTGTGTGTCTAAATGAGGCGCTAGCCTCCTTATTTATACAACTCTGGCACGTGTGGATGGATGCGTCTTTTCACTGGTAGGGCCAACTTCTTCTTTCGGGTGGTTATAACCACCTTTAATATATTCTGGGGCCGACTTCTTATTCTGCCTATTACAATTATGTTTTGACCAATCCGCAAAAGGGGATTTGGTCATTTACAATACTCGACATGATCAATACGCAACAGGGGATTGATCTAATGAATAATACATCAATAATAATTAGAATACTCTTTGCAGTTACATTATTTCAACAAATCTTACCCGTGGGTGCCTTTGTAGAGGGCAAGCTGCACCTTGTCATAAATGACATTGTTTCCTAGCCCATTCATTGCCTTTTATTCTTATCTTCATTTCTTTTGATCTTTTGTTTTTGTGCTTCAAGGGAAGAGTTGAGGGACACTGTCCTGGCTTGGTGACCAGAGGTGACAACGTTATCCACAAACATTTCACGGAGATGAGAAGGCTAGCTCGTGATGAGACTTCCTTTGTCTTGGCTATGCCACCAAGAGCCACTACCCCGGTTTGGTGACCAGATAGATGGTAGTGTCATACCGCTACATGCCCATGGTCATAATAGGCTGACTCGTGATGAGACCTCCTATCCACCAACTAATACCTTGAGTGTTTATTTATCTTATGGGTTCCCTTTTCTTACTGGGAATATTTTTACTGCTTTCTCGGGAATCCCTGGGTGAAGCATCTCAAAGGTTTCATCTTTGGATTTTAACTCTTGCCAGCTACTTTTACCCTCTGGGCCTTTAGCCCCTTCTTCCCACAAGGCAGGGTACAACCCTTCCTAGTGTGACAAATCCCAATTCTCGAACAAAGCTAGGGGGAGATGAGAGGAATAAAGATGGAAAATGGTAAGTATGGAGGGAACGAATCATGACCTTTCACAAACCCACCCAGTGGCAACCCATCCTAAAGAGAGATCAACTTACTAGGCCATCATGTCACCCTTCCAAGTATGAACAAGTAAAAGAGCATAATTTCCAAGCAAACGTTATGAAATGAAGGACAATTCAATGCAACATATTCAAGTGCTTCAAGAATCAGAGTGACACATAATATGATACCTAGACTCATTACCTTATGGAGCAAGACTTACTGCTATTTCAGGACTAGGCTGGTGGGATGGATACTACTGCTGCTGATAAATGGACACCGCTGAAGAAAAGAGGGGCCCTCTAGGGCCATGCTTAAGTCATTCGGCTCTCAACAATCCATGTCTAGGACTTGTGGGCCTCGAGACATGATCTCCTTAGTTATCCCTAGGGTAGGGGATAACATCTGTCTCCAACTCGGGGACATGTGCTCACCATAGAGCGCATGAGAACCTCAACATCTCTGGTACGACCTGTGCCTGCTAAATCTTGACAAAATGCATCAATAATCCTTAGGGTGGTGATATCACCCTTTGTTCATATATGATATAATAAAATAAAGAGGATCTATAATCTAACATATGATCATGAGCATGCATCTATACATAATGGAGAAATACAATATGAAAATGAAACTATAACTATGCTATCATGATATGCAAATGGTATATACAATGAATGCAAATGCCTACCTAATCTACTTACGTGCTGGTTGAATACTAGGTGTAGTCAAATAACTAGTGAAACCATCCTAGCAATATCTCATAATACTTTCCTCCGTGCTTCATCATAAACCAAAACAATGACAAGTTAAGCACACAAATACCATGAGTTAGAGGATGTATCATATCATCAGAAATCGTAAAGTCTAGCTCATTGAGGTGGGAGGGAGGGACAAAATTATGTCGAGTTACACTTCTAGGAAAGTGCTCAATCCATATTAGAAAGGGATCATGAAAAATCAAAGGCTCATAATACTGACTCAAAGAGTCCGAAGATTGGCTACCTTGGATGTAATCACATCCTGAGGTTAGGGAAGGGACTAGCAAGAATCCAGAGGATGATTGACAATGTTATAAGGGAAAGATGAAACACTGGAAAGGAAAATATATCATCATCTTGTTGCCAAACGT
Organism: Picea engelmannii; assembly: GCA_009831015.1. NCBI lineage: Eukaryota > Viridiplantae > Streptophyta > Pinopsida > Pinales > Pinaceae > Picea > Picea engelmannii. The sequence continues at coordinate 10,363 of WSFP011410457.1, forward strand.
CAAAATTATTAGGAACATCATATGATTGTTGTAAAGGCAACATTCAAAGACATCCTTCCATATCATAAATGAGATCCTTATCAGAACCAATCACATCCCACTTATGTCTTCCAACATGTATGAACTCATCAATATTATCAACCATGTCACTACCTTTATCATAACATGAATGATTTAATGCATCTAAGGGCTCCTTAAATATTTCTTCACTTTGCAAATCATAAAATAAAGCATCATCAAAGTATTGGAAAGAGAGATAACTTACTGTGTTCACTTCATGTTGTGCAGGAGCATCAACGGCTTGGAGGACTTCATCAAATGGAAGAGGGTCATCATCCCCAAGACTTGTCTCTTTAATCATCTTTTCGCCTTCATTAGAAAATAAATGACCTAATGCTTCAAGGGTTCCTTTACTTCTTCACCTTCTGAATCATAGAACAAAGTGCATCAAAAACCTGGGAAGGAAAATGACTCACCTCATTCTCTTCGTCTTGTGTAGGAAAGATAGGATCTTGGAGAGCTTCATCGAACGAAGGAGAGGATGCTAGTTCTTCATCCTCATAACTCCGTTCTTTAGTTAAGTCTTTACTGCATTCTATTGAATCATGGGAGAAATCTTTCTCCTCTTCAAGGTGTTGACAACTTTCTTCATAAATATCTCCTTCTATATCATAGGGTTTTTGGTATTGAGTATGGTACACATCCCTGAGATCTTCCACAATCTCAGTGGTGAATCCTTCATCGTCTAGGGCTATTTCGAGATTTTGACGGGCATCTTCATATGTCTAGCATTGTGGTTTCACAAACTCAATAAACCTACTAATGAGGTCTACGAAAGATGATATACCCTTATCTTCGAAACAACCCTTAATCCAATTTTTCGAAAAGGACGACAAGGAAAGTATGAACAATTTTACCAGAACATCTTTTCCTTCCAATTATATCTCACTTACATACTTCAAAAATTCTAGATTGTGAGTAATTGGGAGGCCTTCGAATCTCAGAGAGTTGTTTGACCATTTTGTATCAAAATAATGCGGGTATCCTTGAAATTTTTTGAAATCAATAGTCAGATACACTTGTTCCCAAGGCGCCATGATTCCATATCTTGGAAATATCACAAAGTTGAGAGTAAGGTGGCACCTTGGAAAAGGTCAGTGGAGTCGTCAGATATCCTCTTAAGGATTATCAAATGGATGAGGGGATCACCCTCAGTGGAGTCGCCAGGTAAGATATGTGAAATGAAGGCTTTGGATAAAGGCTTACCGAAAAAAGTGTTGTTGAGGAATATTGACTCAACGTTCCCCGACAACGATGCAAAAATGTTATCAAACAATCTGTACTTTCCCAAATCCCAAGGCAAGTGAAAGCAAGATTGGCGTAACAGGGGGTGACCTATCACTACCACCTTAATAGGAAACCCCTTTATGTTTAGGAGTATATCAAGATTACACCAGGGGAGACGTCCCCAGTGACCTAAAGGGCTCATGAAACTAAAGAAAGGATGCAAGAATACTCCCCTCTCATCGGTCACTCAAGTCAAAAGGTTCTCTAGGTCTTTAAGAGATGAAGCAAAGCGAATATATAGTGTATCTGTCTAGAACAATAAAACAAAGGAAAAATATAGCAGCTTTCAAGTACCAAATGATGTTAGTGCTTCATAAGACCATGAACCTTTGAAAGATAAGCTAGCTTATATAAATTTGCAGCAATGTAATAGTTTACAACATCAATAAGTATTTTGTAACAACTGCAATAAATGTGCCTTGGAATTGCTTGAAAAGACAATGAAAAGGTATGTTCAACTAGGCAAAATGATAATCAATCGTCACAAACAAATTTAGAAGTGTCTAGCTACCATTAAATGTTAATTTTGCAGAGAATTTGCTGCAGTTAGATGGTTGTAGCAATCTTTTGTAACAACAAGAAGTTCTAGTGATCAGAATTACAATAAAACATTGTGTAAACTTAACATAAATCTAGTAGATTGTTTGACAATTTTTACAAGCAATTTCTGAATGAGTTAGGTGCAAGTTATGTAGATGTATGCAACAAGTTAATGTATATTAGTATGGATATAGCAAAGATTTGCAAGAACAACAAGTTAACTAGTGAATTAGTCTAGCTTAGGGTTAGTAAAAGTTAGCAAAAGATTTAAGGAAGAAGGTTTGAGTGTTTGTTTGATCAATAATTCACTAAAGCAAGTGGACTAGTGCCTTTAAGGGGTAATGGAGTCTATAGGCGATGATTTTCTTTTGGAAGTAATAAAAAAATGATTATACTTATCTAAGGAGAAGAGATGGATGGAGGAGGTGTTGACACTTCAAGGCCTCAAACATCCAAACCCTAAAAACAAATTCACTAAAGAGTAAGGAATTTTAGGCCCTAGCGAATCTTCCTTTCTTAGAGTTTTTGAAAGGTATTGAGGGAAACAATAACTAGACAATGGCTTCTAAAGAGCTATCATTTAGGGCTTTAGAAGTTTATCTAAGTTAAATCACCTTAGCAAATTCTAGCAAATGAAGAGCAAAGTAGTAACTTAAGCCCTTAACTCCTAGGGTTTGTCAAGCAAGCAATTTTATAATCTTTAACATGAATAAGTAAATATAACATAACCATTCAAATGAAATGAAGAATTGCAAATTTACTTACTTCACCAAGAATAATCAAGCAATAAAACCCTAGATTGCCAAGTAATTTCACCAAGAAATGATCCAAGTTGCAAATTTTAGTCTCCAAGACAAGTGCACTTCCCTATTTCAGCCAATAACTCCCAAAAAGAGCGCAAATTTTAGACCACATTTAGTGTGTGATGAGTGATGATGTCAAAATGAGAGTACTTTATCTCTATTTATACAAAACTTTGACCTTTAATTAAAATTAGGTCAAATAAAAGGCTGACCTAGCCAATTTACATCAAAATCCAGTTTTTTACATAAATAAAAGTAATTAACACCTAAAATCATCCCCAAGGGTGACATCATGCCCTTCTAGGGTGATGTTGAGCCCCCAAGGTGGAACATTGGGCCCCAAATGCACAACGTTTGGCCTCCAAAGGCCCTGAATGATGCCCACACGTACCAACTAGCTCATAACTGCAAACCCTAGCTCTGGATGAAATCCAAGGTCATGATGGTGACATCATGGAATCTCAAGCTCAATGCCCAGGTGGAAAAGCAAGATCCACCTGGGTCTAGGTCTGCCCGGGTGTCTCCCAGAGCAACATCCTTATTTCTTTCTGGTGCAAGTCTCTGATGTCTGCTTGCCCCTTGTTGGGGTCACAACATCCATTTATGGGCTTTCAACCCCATGAAGGTCTGAGCTAATCATTCCCCCATGTGTACCTAACCACTGGGCAAGGTCGTGCATCAACAAAAAGTACGCCCTCCAAGGGTTAATAAATCATAGGGATGATAACATGTAAATCACATCCAATAATCAAATTACCCAAACATGTGCATCAAACCCCCCTTTACCCAGACAAATGCTCAAAGACGTTATGCAATTTAAAAATTCAAGTTTGGAGAGGTCTCAGGGTGTCCTATTGGGATAATCCTCCTTAAGTTTGGGGTGTTTCCCAGGTAAGAACCAATCCAGGTCATGTAAGTGTATGAGGTGGCGTGGGGTAGTGTTTGGGCATGGGGTGCAATGATAACAGGGAAATGTAAATCTTACCTCTGGGTGACTTTGTAGAGGGCGAGTTGCACCTTGTCATAAATTCCATTGTTTCCTATCTCGTTCATTGCCTTTCATTCTTATCTTCATTTCTTTTGATCTTTTGTTTTTGTGCTTCAAGGGAAGAGTTGAGGGATACTGTCATGACTTGGTGACCAAAGGTGACAATGTTATCCATAAACATTTCACGGAGATGAGAAGGCTGGATCGTAATGAGACCCCCTTTCTCTTGGCTATGCCACCAAGAGCCACTACCCCGATTTGGTGACCAGATAGATGGTAGTGTCATATCGCTACATGCCCATGGTAATAATAGGCCGGCTTGTGATGAGACCTCCTATCCACCAACTAATAGCTTGAGTGTTTATTTATCTTATGGGTTCCCTTTTCTTAATGAGAATATTTTTACTACTTTCTCGGGAATCCTTGGGTGAAGCATCTTAAAAGTTTCATCTTTGGATTTTAATTCTTGCCAACTACTTTTACCCTCTGGGCCTTTGGCTCCTTCTTCTCATAAGGTAAGGTAGAACCCTTCCTAGTGTGGCAAATCCCAATTCCCGAATAAAGGTAGGGGGAGTTGAGAGGAATAAAGATGGAAAGTGGTAAGTATGGAGGGAACAGATGATGAACTTTCATAGACCCACTCAATGGCAACCTTTCCTAAAGGGAGATCAACTTGCTAGGGCATCATGTCACCCTTCCAGGTATGAACAAGTAAAAGAGCATAATTTCCAAGAAAACGTTATGAAATGAAGGAGAATTCAATGCAACATATTCAAGTGCTTCAAGAATCAGAGTGACACATACCATGATACCCAGACTCATTACCTTATGGAGAAAGACTTACTGCTACTTCAGGACCAGGCTGGTGGGATGGATACCGTTCCTGCTGATAAATGGACACCACTAAAGAAAAGAGGGAACCTCCAGTGCCATGGTCAAATCATTCAGCTCTCGACACTCCATGTCTAGGACTTATGGGCCTTGAGACATGATCTCCTTAGTTATCCCTAGGGCAGGGGATAACATTTGGCTCCAACTCGGGGACATGTGTTCACCGTAGAGTGCATGAGAACCTCAACATCTATGGTATGACTTGTGCCTGCTAAATCTCAACAAAATGCATCAGTAATCCTTAGGGTGGTGATATCACCCCTTGTTCATTTATGATATAATAAAATAAATATGATCTCTAATCTAACATATGATCATGAGCATGCATATATACATAATGGAGAAATATAATATGAAAATGAATCTATAACTATGCTATCATGATATGCAAATGGTATATACAATTAATGCAAATGCCTACCTAATCTACTTACCTATTGGTTGAATACTAGGTGTAGTTAAATAACCAGTGAAACCATCCTAGAAATATCTCATAATACCTGCCTCTGTGCTTCATCATAAACCAAAACAATGACAAGTTAAGCACAAAAATAACGTGACTTAGAGGATGTATCATATCATAAAAAATCGTAAAGTCTTGCTCATGGAGGCGGGCGGGAGGGAAAAAATTATTCCAAGTTACACTTCTAGGAAAGTGCTCAATCCATCTCAGAAAGGGATCGTGAAAAATCAAAGGCTCAAAATACTGACTCAAAGAGTCCGAAGATTGGCTACCTTGGATGTAATCACATCGTGATGTTAGGGAAAGGACTAGCAAGAATCCAAAGGATGATTGGCAATTTTTTAAGGGAAAGATGAAAGATTGGGATAACGAACATCTTCTTTATGTATTCAACTTCCCCATGAATTCTAACGGAAATTTTTTCCTGAAAGAAACCCTGAAACAAGATACATGTTCCCCAACTGCATCCTGAGTGACATAACGAGGTAAAGTGATCAGAGGGAGTTGGACAACCTTGTCACAAGTATCCTGCTTAAGGAAAGCAACGTTTTCACCTTTATCAAAATTTGAGCACAATGACGGTTGATGAAATTATTCATAGTATAAATCCAAGTGCTCAAAGGAATACTCATCAAAATGCTCAAGGTATGACCAAAAATCATCAGGAGAACATTGCACTGGGTCATCCTTGGGTGCTTGGAAAACTTATGTAAATATATCATCATCTTGTTGCCAAACGTCAAAGTTATTAAGAACATCATATGATTGTGGTAAAGGAAACATTCAAATATATCATTCCATATCATAAATGATATCCTCATCAGAACCAATCACATCCCACTTATGTCTTCCAACATGTATGAACTCATCAATATTATCAACCATGTCACTACCTTTATCATAGCATAAAGGATTTAATGCATCTAAGGGCTCCTTTAATACTTCTTCACTTTACAAATCATAAAATAAAGCATCATCAAAAGCTTGGAAAGGGAAATAACTTACCGTGTTCACTTCTTGTTGTGCAAGAGCGTCAATGGCTTGGATGACTTCATCAAATGGAAGAGGGTCCAGTACATTATCCCTAAGATTCGTCTCTTTAATCATATTTTCGCCTTCATCAGAAAATGAAGGAACTAGCTCTTCTTAGGGTTCCTTTACTTCTTCACCTTTTGAATCATAGAACAAAGTGTCATAAAAAACCTGGAAAGGAAAATGACTCACCTCATTCTCTTCTTCTTGTGTAGAAGAGATAGGATCTTGGAGAGCTTCATCGAACGAAGGAGCGGATGCTAGTGCTTCATCTTCATAACTCACTTCTTTAGTCAAGTATTTACTGCATTCTATTGAATCATGGGAGGAATCTTGCTCCTCTTCAAGGGGTTGACAACTTTCTTCATAAATTTCTCCTTCTATATCTGAGGGTTCTTGGTATTGAGTATGGTACACATCCCTGAGATCTTCCACAATATCAGTGGTGAATCCTTCGTCCTCTAGGGATATTTCAAGATTTTGAAGGGTATATTCATACGTCTGGCATTGTGGTTTCACAAACTCAATAAACCTACTGTAGAGGTCTACGAAAGATGATATACCCTTATCTTCACAACAACCCTTAATCTAATCTTGCAAAAAGGACGACAGGGAAAGTATGAACAATTTTACCAGAACATCCTCCCCTTCCAATTCTATCTCACTTATATAATTCAAGAATTATACAATGTGAGTAATTGGGAGGCCTTAGAATCTTGGAGAGTTGTTTGACCATTTTGTATCAAAATAATGCAGGTATCCTTGAAATTTTTTGAAATCAATAGTCAGATACACTTGTTCTTAGGGCGCCATGATCCCATATCTTGGAAATATCACAAAGTTGAGAGTAAGGTGGCACCTTGGAAAAGGTTAGTGGAGTCGCCATATATCCTCTTAAGGATTATCAAATGGACGAGGGGATCACCCTTAGTGGAGTCACCATGTAAGCTATGTGAAATGAAGGCTTTGGATAAAGGCTTACCGAAAAAGTGTCGTTGAGGAATATTGACTCAATGTTCCCTGACAACGACGCTAAAATGTTATCACACAATCTGTACTTGCCCAAGGCCCAAGGAAAGTGAAAGCAAGATTGGCGTAACATGGGGTGACCTATCACTTTCACCTTAATATGAAACCCTTTTCTGTTTAGGAGTATATCAAGATTACCCTAGGGGAGACGTCCCCAATGACCTAAAGGGATGATGAAACTAAAGAAAGGATGCAAGAATACCCCCCTTTCACCGGTCACTCAAGTCAAAGGTTCTCTAGGTCTTAAGAGATGAAGAAAAGTGAATACATAGTGTACCTGCCCAGAACAAGACAACAAAGGAAAAATATAGCAGCTTTCAAGTACCAAATGATGTTAGTGCTTCATGAGACCATGAACCTTTGAAAGATAAGCTCGCTGATATAAATTTGCAGCAATGTAATAGTTTACAACATCAATAAATATTTTGTAACATCTGCAATAAATATGCCTTGGAATTGCTTGAAAAGACAATGAAAAGGTATCTTCAACTAGGCAAAATGATAATCAATTGTCACAGGCAAATTTAACAGTGTCTAGCTACCATTAAATGTTGATTTTGCAGAGAATTTGCTGTAGTTAGATGGTTGTAGAAATGTTTTGTAACAACAACAAGTTCTAGTGCTTAGAATTGCAAGAAAACATTGTGTAAACTTAACATAAATCTAGTAGATTGTTTGGCAATTCTTATAAGCAATTTTTGAATAAGTTAGGTGCAAGTTATGTAGATGCATGCAACAAATTAATGTATATTAGTATGGCTATAGAAAATATTTGCAACAACAAGAAGTTAACTAGTGAATTAGTCTAGCTTAGGGTTAGTAAAAGTTAGCAAAATCTTTAAGGAAGAAGGTTTGAGTGTTTGTTTGATCAATAATTCACTAAAGCAAGTGGACTAGTGCCTTTAAGGGGTAATGGAGTCTATAGGTGACAGTTTTATCTCGGAAGTAATAACAAAATGATTATACTTATCTAAGGAGAAGAGATGGATGGAGGAGGTGTTGGCACTTCAAGGGCTCAAACATCCAAACCCTAAAAAAAAATTCACTAAAGAGTAAGCAATTTTAGGCCCTAGCGAATCTTCCTTCCTTAGACTTATTGAAAGGTATTGAGGGCAACGATAACTAGATAATTCCTTCTAAAGAGATAACATTTATGGCTTTAGAAGTTTATCTAAGTTAAGTCACCTTATCAAAGTCTAACAAATGTAGAGCAAAGAAGTAGTAATTTAAGTCCTTTACTCCTAGGGTTTGTCAAGCAAGCAATTTCATAATATTTAACATGAATATGTAAATATACCATAACCATTCAAGTGAAATGAAGAATTGCATATTTACTTACTTCACCAAGAATAATCAAGCAATAAAACCATAGATTGCCAAGTAACTTCACCAAGAAATGATCCAAGTTGCAAATTTTAGCCTCCAAGACAAGTGCGCTTCCCTATTTCAACCAATAACTCCCAAAAAGGGTGCAAATTTTAGACTACACTTAGTGTGTGATGAGTGATGATGTCAAAATGAGAGTAATTTATCTCTATTTATACAAAACTTTGACCTTTAATTAAAATTAGGTCAAATAAAAGGTTGACCTGGCCAATTTACATCAAAATCTAGTTTTTTACATAAATAAAAGTAATTAACACCTAAAATCATCCCCAAGGGTGATGTCATGCCCTTCTAGGGTGACGTTGAGCCCCCAAGGTGGAACGTTGGGCCCCAAATGCAGAACGTTTGGCCTCCAAAGGCCCCGAATGATGCCCACACGTACCAACTAGCTCATAACTGCAAACCCTAGCTCTGGATGACATCTAGGGTCATGATGGTGGCGTCATGGGCTCTCAAGGTCAATGTCCAGGTGTAAAATCAAGATCCCCCTGGGTCTAGGTCTATCAGGGTGTCTCCCAGAGCAACATCCTTATTTCTTCCTGGTGCAAGTCTCTAATGTCTTCTTGCCCCTGGTTGGGGTCACAACATCCAATAACCATCTCAAATAGAACAATTACATTTTGGCCATGGTTGACAAATTCAAAAAGATGTCAGCACTAATATTGTGTAGAAATACAATAAGAAGATAGTTGAGAAAAAATGTAATCATCGAGCATGTTTGGATGAATTTCAAATTGATGACCTCTTTTAGCAGGTCTGGGGAAAGTAGATCCCTTAGTCATGTTTTAAACATACTATGACCAGTCATATTCACTATGTTGAAGAAAATCACAACTTTTCACCCACATATAGATGGTTAGATGGAAGAGGGGAATAAGACCGTGTTACAGATGTTAAGAATGCACAGTCATCAACCCCCAAAACATGGGAAGAGTTGTTTCCATACATTCAACACATATGTTGAGAATGTGTAGTCATCAACCCCTCAAAACATGGCAAGATTTGTTTCCATACATTCAACACAGTTATAATAGAGCCATTCACAACTCCCTCCAACAAGTCACTCTTTGAAACATGTCTAATATTTAGACCTCAAGCACCTACAATATTGTATCCACCTCACCTGGATCCATACAAAACTGTATCAAGTGAAAATATGACCTATACAATGACCAAAACTGCCCAGGACCTGTATACAACTTGTATGGATTCTTCTCTGCATCTTTAAAACCTGAAAAAAGAAAAAAATAAGATATATTTTTTATATGTATTTTTATATTTAGAAATAAAAATTATATATTTTTTTCAAGGAAAAACTCATTGGAAAACCCAATGAATGCTTTCCCACATTTATCCATGACATCCTTAGTAAACCCATCAATATATGCATTGGTGTGTCTAACCTAGGCAGATTTGAACTGAACTAACCAAATGCCCAATGCCATTGGTGACAACCAATTGAGCTAATTTTCCTGAACTATATAAGTTTCAACAACAAAAATGAGAGGATTAGGTAGCCTTATATAGAAAAATTTATAACGGCTAGCTTCTAGCTCCCTCATAAAAAATATTTTTTCTTGGTTTTCTCATCCACAATTGGTTGAAGGTTAAACCATTTGATATATATTTTTTATTACATCCATCAATGGTCAAAATGGGATAAATCCATTTAAAATCCTTGACCAATTTGATTTTTCCATATGAGAGGTGCGCCCCACTAGGAGAAGAAAATGATTTGGTGGAGGAAATAAATTTGGGGACATTTTTATTTGAAAAAATATCAATAACGGTCATATTTTGTCCACATTGACTATTCTTCCTTCCAACATCTAGTTTGGCTTGTCAAATCAATTAATGAGTAGTTGCAATTTGTCCCAAAGATGGTGATTTGGTCATCTAGTGGTTAAATTAACCACTTTGCTTGGAAATAGAGCATATTTGAATAAAATTAATTATTTTGCATGTGGAGAAGGAATCTTTGACGTTCCAAAAATTATTCCAAGGCCCAAATACCCCAAACATTCCATGCCTTGACCATTTGACCTTGTAAAATGTGCCCAACGATTTTTTATAAGAAGTGGGACAATTTTCTCTTGGGAGGCAATATCTCCCTCAATATTCCAACAATCAAAATTCTATGACACGGGTCTCGCTCATGATTTTTGTCTGCTAATTTTGAACCCATGTATTTTTTCCTCTAGCGGACTGTTGCCTCAAAAGAAGTGCAATGAAGAAAAATTTGTGAGATTGCTATGTTGAGAACAAAAAATGATAGTGCACCATGGCCAAGGTATGGCTACAGACTCAATAGAAAAATAACCATGTGGGAAGACATAGGTGTGCATGACATGGACTGCACTAGGCCCCACAAACTATAATCACCCCTACATAAAACATGTGGCTCCACACAATAATGTGTCCCAATAGATCTGTGCCACAACCTCCAATCTTATCCAGGACAAGAGATGGTGAGACGAGGACATAAAGGGTCTGATCGTGATCAGACTAAGTCTGAAAGCCCACTACAAAAATTGTTCACTATGGTTTACATGGATTTAACTTGCATCCTTGGGCTTACAATGGTGTAGCCAAGTGAAAAATATCTAGGGTACCTCCTGGAGATGTAATAGGTCCCTTATGTTTAGATTTTTCTACTATTACGGTAGGTTATTTTAAAATTTTTCATTTTAATGGATTTAATTTTTTTTCAATTCAGTTTATTAATGTGACAGACGTGACACATCTACACAGACTGTAAATGCACTTTGGTACTCTCGTTGCAATAATATATAGTCTAAAATATATAAGAAATTTTTACAGGAGAAAAGCTAGAGGTCAACCACCTGAGGATATTTGGTTGTCCATTATATGTTCATGTCCCCAAGGACAAGAGATCAAAGTTGGAACCTTCAGGAAAGAAGGGTATATTTGTTGGATATAGTGAGACATCGAAGGCATACCGAGTCTACATCGTTGGTCACTGGGATATTGAGACTAGTAGAGATGCAACTTTCGATGAGGATACAACTTTTAGTAGATCGAGACAAAATCATTTAGATGAGTTCCATGATGAGGAACCTGAAGTTCCCAAAGTTGCAGATACATATGCAAGCGATGATGTTGTACTAAAATATCATGATATGGAAGAACCACAGAGACCTGCAGATTCATCCCGAGAGATGAATACTAACAAGAGAAGACCAACTTGGGATTGAGAAATTATTCAATATGTAGAGAAATATGGTGCTCTAGATGGATCCTTTAGAGAAAGAAAGAGACCATGACCATACTCTAGTTACGTGGCATTGCTAAGTGACATTATTGATGCTGAGCCTACCAGTTATGAATAGGTTGCAGAGAAGAAATAGTGTAAGGATTCCATGATTGATGAGTACCAATCCATTATAAATAATGATGTTTGGGATGTGGTTCCAAGACCGAAAGAGAAGATAGTGTTAAGTTCCAAGTGGATTTACAAGACAAAGAATTCAATAGATGGTAGTGTCGAGAAGTACAAGGAAAGATTCATGGTGCATGGTTTCTTATATAAAGAAGGAATCGATTATGAGGAGGCATTTTCTCCTGTGGCGAGATACACTTCTATTAGATATATACTTGAGATAACTTTTGTAATGAAGAGGAAAGTACACCAGATGGACGTGAAGACAAATTTTCTAAACAATGTAATAGGAGAGGAAGTGCATGTGGAGTAGCCACAAGGTTTCGAGACACATGACAGTCAGACACATGTGTGCAGATTGAATAAATCCTTGTATGGATTAAACCAAGCACCCAGGTCATGGTATGGTAGAATTGACAGTTTCCTGATGAGCTTGGGATTTACCAAGAGTAAAGCAAATTCAAACATTTACTACAAGGTTGTAGATGGTGGACCAATGATATTACTGTTGTATGTAGATGACTTGTTTCTAATAGGAGATGAGAATCTCATCATTGAAAGTAAGAGGAATATAGCTACAAAATTCGAGATGAAAGACCACGGTATGATGCATTATTTATTAGGTCTAGAGGTATGACAGATACCGAGTGATATTTTCCTTAACCAAGGAAAATATACTATAGAGATTCTAAAGAGATTCAGAATGATGGATTGTAAAGCCATGCCTACACCGATGGTGATGAATATGAAGTTATTGAGTTATACATCTTCAGAGACGATGGATGCCATAGTGTATAGACAAATGATTGGTTCGTTGATGTACTTAACGAACACGAGGCCATATATATGTTTTGCGGTGAACATATTAAGTCGGTATATGGTTGCATCGAGAGGTGTTCACTTGATTGCAACAAAAATGTGACGAGGTACCTGAAAGGTACAATTGACTATGGACTTAGATATGTTTCAGATCGTGAGATAAGCATGCAAGGATTTACTAATTCAGATTGGGCCGGTAGTGTTGCAGACCGGAAGAGTACATCTGGATGTTGCTTCAGTTTGGGATCAACTATGATCTCATGGTTTAGCAGGAAGAAAACTAGTGTGGCGCTCAACACAGCTAAGGCATAGTATATAGCAACATGTTCAACTAGTAGCAAAGCAGTGTGGCTTCAAAAGTTGCTTGCATGATTATTTGATCTCGAGTTAGAGGCGACTTGTATCTGGTGTGACAACCATATTTGTGTGAAGTTGTAAGAGAACCTAGTGTTTAGTGACAAGTCCAAGCATATCGAGATCATGTACCATTATATTAGAGATATGGTGCAGAAGGGAGCAGTGAAGCTACAGTATGTCGCTACAAATGAACATATAGAAGACGTGTTGACCAAGCCTCTGTCGAGAGTGAAGTTTGTGTACTTCAGAGACAAGCTTGGTGTGGTCCAGAAGGACTTCCCTAGTAAGAGGGAGTGATAAGTTACATATGTGATTCCAGAGAAACAACATCAACATGTGGTAGTAACAACGGGTAGTCATTCACATGCACGTTACTGACTGTGGCACTAATCAGTATGACCTCACACAAGGTCAATATATGCCGAGCCTTCAAGGCTGTCGAGTTTCCCAGATTTTCAAGTTGGAGGTGTTTCCTATCCTTAGGATAGACAGGAAGTGTGTGCGCACTGCATCGCCTAATCCTTGTGATTAGATGCCTAGTCACCGTGGACTGCTTTCCTGGTGTGCCAACCAGAGGCTACGAGTTCTGTATGAACTAGATGTCAGATTCTGTGTGAGCCGACGAGTTACTAGTTTTGTATGAACTAGATGCTAGATTCTGTGTGAGCTGGCGAGTTACTAGTTCTGTATGCACTGGATGCCATATTCTGTGTGAGCTGGAGAGTTACTAGTTCTGTATGAACTAGATGTCAAATTCTGTGTGAGCTGATGATTTACTATTTCTGTATGAACTAGATGCCAAATTCTGTGTGAGCTAGCGAGTTAAAGCCCCGCGATGACATAAACCCTGAAAGGATGATGAGACCTTGGATGCATGACGTGGTTACAAAACTTCTTCAATATAGATTCATGGAAAGTCAACAAGTCAATGGTCATGTGTACAAAAGTGCATAAGCAATCATGATGATCATGCCAGAAGAATACCCTTCTTGCTAAGAGGGAGTGTTGAAGTTTGAATAGATTCGGAAGATATTATTATTGTATCTAATTATATTAGACCAAGTCAAAACCCTAAAAAAATAATATTATGTGGTATTTGTAAAGTAGGCCCTATTGTGCCTTTGTAAAAGTAAAATGCAAATTAGAAAGTGACATTTGTACAAGTCGACCCTGATCTAATTTCAGGGTGGCTCAACTTGTATTTACAAGAGGCTAGGCACCTCATTTGGAGAATACACACAACACAAGTTCTCTCTCTCAAGGAAAAGTG
>ML860611.1:0-16105 GCA_009831015.1 Picea engelmannii
CTTCTTCATCGTTGCTTCTAAAGATGCCATTTTCTTGAAACATTTGGACTCATCATGACCATCTTTATCACAAAAGTTCCAATGTATGTCAGTCTTCTTATTTTTAGATTTTTCTCCTTTGTCACCATTAGGAGTTGAAGTTGTCTAATTGGGTTTGGGACCCTTGTTTTGATTTTTGTTGAGGCAAGGATGTTGCTTCTTGGTATTCTTGGGTTTATCTTTATGTTGGGCGACTAAGGCTTTGTTGGAGGTACCTGCAGTGTTGATCACTCCAAGTTGTACAAGCTTATCTTGCTCTCTAATCAAAGCATCACAAAAGGACTCAAGAGTGGGTTTTTGTTAAGCTTTCCCTAGCGCCTCTCTCATGGCATAAAAGGTAGATACAAACACAAAATATGCACTACCTAGCTTAGAAAGAATATTATAGATGCAACACACTTCTTCCAGCTTTATGGTACACTCTTCACATAAAATTCTAAGTGTTTTAAACTTAGATAGATAGTCTTCAATGCAAGAAAAATCATTTAGACTTAAATTCAATATATGATTTTCTAACTGATGTGCTCGAATAATATTGCTTTTACCAAACACAGATTCAAGCTATTCCCAAACTTCATCAGGGTCATCAATTTCTTGAAGGTGGAAGCTTAAATATGGAGAGATGGACATTCTGATCAATCCACGTGCTTCGTCATTCCTATTAGCCCATTTGAATTTCTTTTCATCATCAGTGGGTTCTTTTTCCTTTCCCAAGGTAATTTGATACAAGCCTTTACTTCTTAATAAATCCTCCATATAGGATTTCCATTGGAAGTAGTTGGTGCTGGTAAGCAAAAGATCACTGGAAGAAACCATATTAAATATGTAGATAATATGGATTTCAAAAACTGAAACTGGTGAGATGGATGGAAAGATCTCGAAAAAATAGGCAGTTTTTAAAAAAATGGCACTAAAAACGGACTTCGGATGTAAAAGTTATGCCCTCGCTTTTACAAATAGGTTGCTTTATGAAGTGACCCAAAAGTAACAAAAAAATGACTTGAACTCAAGACCTCTTACTTAGTAAGGCAACTTTTAACCAAGTGAGCTAGCAAAACATATTGTATTGTTTAGAAGGAGGATTGTTGTTGTTGTTGAAGCTGGCCTTGGAGAGCGTGCTTAAAAAAACTATTTTCACACAAGGAAAAAAATTTGCTTCTCAATGACAACAAGAGTTAGATCTCGGTTAGCTCAATCGGAAAATGCACCTTTTCCTATATGTTTATGATTTTCTAAGATCGCACAGGGAACGGGGCAAAGAGCATATGCAGATCTAAAAGAGTAGCAACCTGGAAACAAACAATATAAAAATGAAATAAAACCGAAATAATACTCTGAATTTTTTTTTAAAAGGCGTATTCAGGCTTTATAGCTCTAGATTTAACTGAAATGGTTGTATCTTGGGCAAGTGGAAACCTTTTCGAGTGAAACGAAAAGCGTTAATGACTGTAATGAGGGCTCCAGACGCAATGGAACAATCCTCTCAACCTAGAAATGTAAAGAAATGGAAAAAACCAGAGATGAGTCAACTCAACTTCACAATCTCGATCTACAACGGGAGTGGGTCTTCAAACAGGCTATAATACCATGTTCGACAACACATGTATTCCAACAGAGGACAAAAACCTTCAGTAACCACTCACACAACCAGATAAAAGATCAACACATCGATGTTTTGACGTGATAAACCCCTACGGGAAAAATCCACGACCCCAGCCAATGCGGCCACTTGGAGCAGTTTATTAATGCAAAAGAAAAAGATTACAAAGAGATTTACAAGATAGTTTTTCACAATCGATCATCAGCAAATGAGCCTCTATGCTCTTTAAATAGAGATCATGGACTAATCGGGTGTTAAGCCGCATATCAATGCAGTCGTTAAGATCGAGGAGAATATGAACCGTCGGATCACTCTATGTCAGGAACATATCGTGACTGTCAGATTTTCCTAACTACAAATGCACACTAATGCATACTATACAAACACACTTTTATGTAATCGACACATTGGACCAAGTAGATCTTAACTAACTTCTAAGTGTCTAAATATCCTAACATCTTGTACATGTTTATATGTCTATTTATTTATTTAATTATTATTCAGTCATATAATATTTTATTCTCTGATGATTTTTGTAGGTATTCTGAAGAACAAGGTTAGGGATATGGTCTCAAGTTAAATTTTCTCTGGATATGTGGGGTGTTCACTTCAAACTAAAAGGATCTCCAAATTTTATTACCTTGTATCTTTGTTTGTTGTTTCGATCTAATTTCTTATGTCTTATTTACTAATAAAATCCACACTATCACAATGGCTTGCAATGGAATCTCATTACAGACGTAAGGGTGACCAACTAGTTGACACTTTTTGCATTTGTTTGCATATTCCATGGCATCTTAACATTGTGTTGACTACCACAATCTAACATAGAGAAACTTCAACCTAGCAGTTTTCATTCCACCATAATTCCCTCCACTCTCTTTGGCATGTGCCTCCCAAAGGATGAGTTATACTTAATGATCTAGAATGCATTAGTTTAAAATATTATCTATGGAAATATTATAAAGGTTTCTCGTGGTGAAATTGTATTTTTCATAATAGATAACCAATCATATTCATTGTTTATGGTCATATATATTTGGTACAGAACAAAACTTGAGGAACTTTGTGATTTATGTGAAATAACCTTGAGCTGCTTCCACCCAAAATATATTTAGATGTGGGAATTCATCCAAGGTATCCATAGTTGCCACATCTCTTCCCACAAGCCGATGGGCAGAGTTGTAGATCTACCCACAGGCATGTGGGTAGAGTTGTAGCATCTACAACTCCGCCCACAAGCCCATGGCTACAACTCCGCCCACTGGCCCATGGGCAGAGTTGCCACATCTATGCCCATAGGCCCGTGGGCAGAGTTGTAGATGCTACAACTATGCCCACGTGCCAATGGCTAGAGTTGCCACATATTTTTCCACAAGCATGTGGGCAGAGTTCCCATGTGGGAAGATTTTCCACGTCTTCTCCCACAAGCATGTGGGCAGAGTTCCCATGTGGGAAGAGTTGCCATGTCTTCTCCCACAAGCATGTGGGCAAAGATACCACATATTTTCCCACGGGTCTGTGGGTAGATTTTTAGCATCTGCAACTTCTCCCACATGCCAGTGGATAGAGTTGTAGATGCTACAACTATGCCCACATGCCAATGGCTAGAGTTTCCACATATTTTTCCACAAGCATGTGGGCATAGTTCCCATGTGGGAAGAGTTGCCACGTCTTCTCCACAAGCATGTGGGCAAAGTTCCCATGTGGGAAGAGTTGCCACGTCTTCTCCCACAAGCATGTGGGCAGAGTTACCACATATTTTCCCACGGGTCTGTGGGTAAAGTTGTAGCATCTGCAATTTCTCCCACATGCCAATGGACAGAGTTCCCACATCTTTGCCCACATACATGTGGGTAGAGTTGTAGAATCTGTAGCTCTTCCCACAAGGTGGGCAGAGTTTCCATGTAGCAAACTTAGATAACTAAATTTGGAGCTATATAGAAGCATGGGCGTGCATTTCCATTTGGCCACTTTCTATTGTTTCGGTCTCTCAATTTACAAGGTAGACTTTGCCTCTTTTATACAACAACCACTTTTATGTTTGCAAATCAAAATCTAAATATGTAGACAGGTGTAAAATTATCTAAGACACACTCGGAAACTTGAAACAATCAAATTGCAAGGGTGTTAAGACCCGAGCATGCATTTTAGTGGAGCCTAACATGCATTTCTACACAAGGACATAAATTACAGTTTAAAATCAAAACAAGTGTTTTTCTCAATCAAGTATTCCATTTTAGTCTTTCTAGAGTCCCGTACATGTTGATATGTTTGTTTATTTATTTAATTATTATTCAATCATATAACCTTGTATTCTCTGATGAGTTCTGTAGGTCTTCGCAATGGAAATGCAACTAAGGACTAACCTATGTGTGATGTGGTTATACAAGCTCCTGCCTCATTGAGCTCATGGATGCGGGTAGTTTGTACTCATTTTGTCATTTTAGTTAGTGTGTGTGCACAATAGCCAAACATTCATGTATATTTCAACCCATTACTAAATTCTGGGCACAAATCACCCTATTATGCATTCTTTAGTGTTTACAACAAATCCACAGTCATGTAACTTGTAACTTGTAAATTAACAACACCATACATGGATTTTTCTTCCTAGGGCGTGCATATCTCATCATGCCTCATTTTCATGCATTTTTTCCTTTATGCATTTTTTTGCATTTAAAAGGCAAATTTTAGCATTTATGCACAACAGAGGGTTTTTTGTTTCAAAATGCACAACTGAAGTATGAATAAATGTAAAATTATAAAATCCAAACTCCATAATTGGAACCACTCAACTTGGAGGTCATATGAGTCCATAGGCGTGCATTTTACAGTAAGACGGTTTTACCTTCCATTTTACAAAAAGTCTGGAATCTTGGTTCAAGGTAGAAGTCCTTAGTCATTTTATAATGCACTCCATATGGTATATAAAGATTAATAATGTTATTAATTTCACCCCAAAACATAGATAACTATATTTGGAGCTATATAGAAGTATGGGCGTGCATTTCACTTAGTTCAAAGTATTGTGGGAAAAATCTAGAATCTTGGTTCAAGGTAGAAGTCCTTACTCATTTTATAATGCACTCCATATGATATATAAAGATTTAAAATGTTATTAACTTCACCCCAAAACTTAGATAACTCTATTTGGAGCTATATAGAAGCATGGGCATGCATTTCCCTTAGTTCAAAGTATTGTGGAAAAACTTGTAAATATCATTTGGTTATTTGTAATAACTTTGTTGAAGGACAAGGTTAGAGCAATTGTAATAACTTTGTTGAAGGACAAGGTTAGAGCAATGGTGTCAAGTTAGATTTTCTCTGGATATGTGGGGTGTTCACTTCAGACTAAAAGGATCTTTAAATTTTATTACCTTGTATCTTTGTTTGTTGTTTTGATCTAATTTTTGATGTCTTATTTACCAATAAAGTCCATACTATCATAACAGGTTGCAATGGAATCTCATCACAAGCATAAGGGTGACCAACAAGTTGACACTTGTTGCAATTCTTTGCATATTCCATGGAATCTTAACATTGTGTCGACTACCACAATCTAACATAGAGAAACTTCCACCTAGTAGTTTTTGTTCCACCATAATTCCCTCCTCTCTCTTTGTCATGTGCCTCCCAAAGGATGACTTATACTTTATGATCTAGAATGCATAAGTTTAAAATAATATATGTGGAAAGATTATATAGGTTTCCCATGGTAAACTTGTATTTTTCATATTAGATAACCAAAAATATTCATTTTTTATGGGCATACATATTTGGTACATAACTGAACTTGAGGAACTTTCTTATTTATGTGAAATAACCTTGAACGGCTTCCACCCAAAATAGATTTGGATGTGGGAATTCATCCAGGGTATCCATAGTTGCTACATCTCTACCCACATGCCTATGGGCATAGTTGTGACATCTCTACTCCTGGGCCCGTGGGTAGAGTTGCCACATCTTTGCCCAAAGGCCCATGGATAGAGTTCTAGCATTTACAACTCTGCCCACAGGCCTGTGGGAAGAGTTGTGGCATCTCTACCCACAAGCCTATGGGCAGAGTTTCCAAATCTCTTCCCAGAGGCATGTGGGTAGGGTTGTAGCATCTACAACTCTTCCCACAGGCCTATGGGCACAGTTGCCACATATTTTCCCACATGCCTGTGGGCAGATTTGCCACATCTCTATCCACGAGTCTGTGGGTAGAGTTGTAGCATCTGCAACTCCAACAACATGCCTGTGGGCAGAGTTACCACATATCTACCCATAGGACTATGGGTAGAGGTGTAGCATCTACAACTTTACCCATAGGTATGTGGGAAAAATTGCCATGTAACTTACTTAGATAACTAAATTTGGAGCTATATAGATGCATGGGCGTGCATTTCCATTAGGTCATTTTCTATTGTTTTGGTCTCTCAATTTACAAGGTAGACTTTGCCTCTTTTACACAACAACCACTTTTATGTTTGCAAATGAAAATCTAAATATGTAGACATGTGTAAAATTATCTAAGACACTCTCAGAAACTTGAATCACTTAAATTGCAGGCGTGTAAAGACCAGGGCCTGCATTGTTTTGAAGCTTGGCATGCATTTTTGCACAAATGCAAAAATTACAGTCTAAAAGAAAAAAAAAAAATTGCTCAATCATGTATTTCATTTTAGTCTTTATAGAGTCTTGTACATGTTGATATGTCTGTTTATTTATTTAATTAGTATTCAGTCATATAACATTGTATTATCTGATGATTTATGCAAGTCTTCGCAATGAAAATTTAACTAACAACTAGCCTATCTGTGATGTGGCTCTACAAGATCCTTCCTCATCGAGATCATGGATGTAGGTAGTTAGTACTTATTTTTCCATTTTAGTTAGTGTGTGTGAATAATTGCCAAACATTCATGTATATTTCAACCCTTTACTAAATTATGGGCACAAATCACCCTAGTATGCATTCTTTAGGGTTTACAACAAATCCATAGTCATGTAACTTGTAAATTAACAACACCATTCATGGATTTTTCTTCCTGGGGCATGCATTTCTCATCATGCCCCGTTCTCATCATGGGGGTTTTCTAGTGACGATTTCATCAAATATTCCATGTGGCAGATCCATTCTTGGTTCCAATATCATCAACGTTTTCAAGGAGTAGAACCTTAGGTAACTCTTGAGTTTGCTCAGTCTCTTGATGAAGCTCAGATCGAGGTCTGAGGTGTTAAGCTAGACATTATTGAATCATCCCTTGCTAAGGCAACAAGATTGCCAAGGTATGGGGAAAGATGGTCCAAAAATATCAACTTGCCCACGGACAGCTGGTTTCAATTCCTTAAGACCACAATTTGAATGAGAGATTTCTAAAAGGGGGTTCCCCAAAATATGTTAGTGACTCCTTGGAATGAGGTTTCATTTTAACTCCAAAAATTTGTCACTCGTGAAGGTCATTATAGCCAAGTTTATCATTACCACATCTCGATGATTTTGCATCTAAAAAATCAACTTATGAATGTTCCCTTTTATCGAGAAAAATTTTTGGTTAAAATGGCTACTTTGGCACAAAGGAAGCAAGAACCAGAAACTAACCTATACCACCATGGGTAAATAAAGATGCTTGTTGTCAGCGAATTGATCGAAAAACGTTGGGATTGGAAAGTCATTTTGTCTAGAAGGATTTTGAGTAGAAAGCCATGAGATAGGGGTTTTCCCTCCTCTAATCAATAGGGTTTAAAGAGGTAGAACCAAGGTGAAACCTCGGTTTCAACAACTCCTACCCGTGCAAGCTCAACATCATATCATGTCCAACAAAAAACTCGATTTCAAAAGAGTTAGGATGAGTCCCATATTGTTGTTG
The DNA here is from genome assembly GCA_009831015.1 of Picea engelmannii. Classification (NCBI taxonomy): domain Eukaryota; kingdom Viridiplantae; phylum Streptophyta; class Pinopsida; order Pinales; family Pinaceae; genus Picea; species Picea engelmannii. Next base: position 7,498 of record ML860611.1, read on the forward strand.
AAATGAGGTAAAGACAACACCCAGGGTTACAGAACCATGATTATAAGGGGAAAAGGCTTGCTCATGAGCATAGTGAGTATGAGTTTGATCAATCCAATGATACAAGGATACAAATATCAAATTTGGAGGTGTTATTTCTATCTACACACTCCCTACCTTGATCCAAGAGGATCTAAGGAACACTCACAAAGGTCTAGGAGGATCCATAACGCTCAAAGAGGTCCCAGGGGATCCATAAATACTCAAAATTCAACCATCTCAAATCATTTAAAAAATGACATCATTGTGAAGATCTCGTTTTCATCTTTCTAACGCTACAAACGACACCTCAAATGGAGTTTGTATGCAAAAGTTGGGTAATCAAAGTTTGGTCAAAATAAAAAGGGTCAAAAGAACACATGTCATGTCCATACAGTGACATGTGGCACAACCATACATGTGACGTGGCCACACCCGTAAAGGTGATGTGGCCACACCGTACAGGTGAAGATGCTACATGGAAATTTCCCATTAGCCTATATGGTTTATGTGTTGTAAAATTTTGAAGTCATAGGGTTTGATCCCATGACCTCCATTGTCCCCACGCCTTAACAAAGCTCCCACAACCAACATGCCACCATATATTTATTCACTACTATATGGAAATTAAATTATTTTTATTAATTCAAAGTTTTGTATGGGGGGAGAAAGGGATCGAGGGCTAGCCCCCAATTACTAGTCATTGTGTTACACCATACGACCTCACACCTGGCAGCACGGGGAGCTTAACACTTATTGTGCGGGAGTTTGTTGGCATATATATTATATATATTACTTACGACATGTTTAAAATTAAAACCAACCAACAGATTGAACCAACACACTATTTGTGGGGATCTTGACCTTATTTCACATGGGGGTTACACTTATATGTTGTTTATAGCATATAATTATATGTGTTATAACAATATCACATAATCCTATAACTTATCGAACGGTTAAAAACTTTGTATATAACTCCAAAGATTCGTGCGGGAGGTTTTTGTACTATATACTATATATAGTATATATATTATAACCATTTGTAAAACAAACCACAAGGGTCGGGGGGGAATAGAACCCCCAACCTCCACTTTATATGCCATGATTTTTAACCACCAAGCCATATATATGGTATGTTTAAACAAACCAACAACTCTGTAATTAAACCTTGCCATGAATTTTGGGACTTGGTTAGAAGGGGTGCCCTATTTAATGGTGTGAACCCCAAGGCTTTGTACACACATTCAAATGTAGGAACACATCCTGATACACAATTAATGCAGGTGTTTTCCTTGTAATGCATGTCGAGGGTACAAGGCAGTAAGGTAACACCCTAAAGCGTGTTGGGGGTCACTTTGATGGAATTTCATGTATTTTATATCAATTTTGCACGATTTTTCATCAGGAATTCAACGGTGCACTCCATTTATGCATTTGAGCAGTGGATTTTCGGAGCATCTTTAAAATTATGTTTTTGTAAGCTTATATTGTAATGAAATTTGGAATTTTGAGGTTACGAAGAACAATCATGTTATTTAAAGGGACTTTGAAGATGCAATGATGTATGTCAATTACATGTGTATTTGAGTTATTTTATTTTATGTTGTATTATCTCATTTACAAATCAAGTTATTCATTAGTTTATGGGTTTATAGAGAAGTAAGACATTCACATGATAGTTTGTAAATAGTCAAACAATCTTCAATTTCCCGAATCTAGTCGAATGTATATGTGTATTGACATCTAAGGACTCTTTGGGATGAATTGATATCAGAGTTTGTTGATATTTTCATATCAAATTGGTATCAGAACTAGTGTGATATTTTCATATCATGCCCAATATGAGTTTGTATATCCTAGTAACTCCACTCCATCTCCTCTAAGGTACCTCAATCCATACTCCATTGTACCTCTCAAGTATTTGAGCACATGTTTCATTGCTACCCAATGCACTTTCCTCGACTCCACCATGAACTGACTCAAGGTATTTACATCAAAACAAATATTTGGCCTCGTGTTGACCTAATACATCAAGGACCCTATCATCTTCTTGTATATCCTGGGATCCACCAACTCTGAATCTGAAGTGATAGCCCTTTTTAGATTGGTAATCATAGGTGTAATCATAGGTTTACATTCCTCCATCCTGAATCTCCTCAAGATCTCTAATGCATATTTCCCTTGACCAAGGAAGATCTCTCTCGATACTTGAGATACCTATAACCTTGAGAAATAATGCATCAAGCCAATGTGCTTCATCTCAAACCCACACACTAAATCCTCTTTGAACCTTACAATAAGCTCCTCTGCACATGTGAGAAATAAATCATAAACATATATAACCAAGATGAGTGGATCTTCCCCAACAAGTATGAAGTACAATTTAGAATCCGCCTCACTCTCGACAAATCCCATACTCTAGAAGTATCTGTCGATCCTGGAATACCATGCCCTCTGTGCATGTTTGAGTCCATATAAGGATTTCTTAAGCCTACATCCATGAGATTCCCTCCCATGTACCTCAAATCCCTAACTTTTCTCTATGTATACTTCTTCCTCAATGATCCCATTGAGGAAAGTTGTTTTCACATCCATATGGTGTATCCCCCACCCCATAACTAAAGCAATAAAAATAACAGATCAAATAGAAGCATACCTGGCAACTGGAGCAAATGTCTCCTCGTAGTCCACTCCCTCTTTCTAGGAGAACCCTCTTTCCACAAACCTCAATTTGAACTTCTCGATGCTACCATCTACAGCATGCTTGATATTGTAGAGCTATCTGGAACTCACAAGTGACTTCCCCTTCGGTCTTGGCACTATGTCCCAAACATCATTCCTCATAATAGAGGTGTACTCCTCTACCATCACATCCTTCCATACCTTTTGATCTGTTTCTTCCTCAAAACTAGAAGGTTCAACATCAATGGTGATACTCATAAGTTCCATATAGTTAGGAAACTTCATTTTAGGCCTGCACTCTTTGACCGCACTCCTAGGAACCTCACCTGTATCCCTCAATGTCTGCAATAGCCACCTGCGTCTCCTAACAAGACTGTAAGGGGCTAACTCCTCCTCCCGACTTAAAGTCTGAACTATTGATTGTTGCTCATCCTTCAGAGCTCATTTCTCCTCATCCTCTGTCACTGTTGATGACTCTTGGGATCTCTTAGATTCCAAGTTCTCCTCGAACTTAACATCTTTACTCACAATTTCCTTCCTTTGTGCTAAAATCAAGAACTTGTAATCCTTTGAGGTCTCATTCTACCCCACAAATATACCCTTATGTCATGAAGGCTCTAGCTTCGTCCTCTTCTCCATAATCACATGGATGTAAACTGGACAACCAAAGATCCTCAAATGTCCTATCTCTGGCTTCACCCCTAAGAATGCCTCCTCCAGAGTCTTATCACCCAATATCCTGTGAGGACTCTTTTTCTACAAATACAATGTCATGTTACACGCCTTTTCCCAAAGAAACATAGGCAACGCTTGGTCATGTATCATAGCCATGACATAACCGATGGTGGATTGATTCTTTCTCTCTACAACCCCATTCTGTTGAGGGTTGTATGAGACTATCATCTCCCTCTTGATCTCTGTCACTTTGTAGAAATCCTTGAAGTCATTGGAGGTGTACTCTCCACCATTATCTGACCTCAAGACCTTGATATTCTTACGTGTTTAGTTCTCTACCTTATCTCTAAACTCTTGAAATCGACTGAAGACCTCATCCTTGGTCTTCATGAAGAATATCCAAGTTTTCCTAGAAAAATCATCAATAAACATCACATAGTATGATGATCCTTGTAATAATGTTGCTAACATCATCCCATGCACATCTAAATAGATAATATCCAAGATCCCCTTGGACCTACTCTCTCTACTAGGAAAAATAGACTTGGCATTCTTTCCAAGTGCACACCCTCTACACACTATTGTTTCTTAACATTGAACTCTGGAAGACCTATAATAATCCTCCTCGGAATCTGCAATGCCATGTAGTGTAGGTGTCCCAACCTCTTGTGCCACAACTCACATAGGTTGTCACTATCGTGTACCAAATCCTGAGCAAGCTTTCCCTATAACCTATATAAAGTTCCTTCTCTAACCCCAACGACCACTGCACTATTTGGGATAACTTTCTCTAGATGTATGTGTAGTTGCCCTCTCTGAAAAGTAAGGACAAAACCATTGTCCTCCATATCGAAGACTGAGAGAAAATTCTTCAAACCTAGTACGTAAAACAAATCCTAGGCATCCAACAAACCTCCTAACTCAAGATGTAACATAAGTGTTCCCTCTCCCTTCAATGCATACATGGCATCATCACCAAGCTCCACATGAACATCCGAGTCACTCTCCACCAGATTGCTAAATAGCTCCAATGCATCTGGAATATGACGAGATGCACCATTATTCAAGAACCAAGCACTCCTCATGACTGTGTTAGTAGAAAGAAAATAAACCAGTGAGTAATACTTCTCAAACTTTGTTGCAAACCCATCAAGTTGTGTCTCTGTTGATGTTGTTGTCTGCGTCTTTCTGTTACCCCTCTTATTCTTCTTTGGACACTAAGATGCATAATATCCATTCGTATGACATGATAAGCACTTGATTTTACTCAAGTCCTTCTTCTTCCCTAGATATGATGAACTTCCATCATCATTACCTTTCTTGCTATAACTATTTCCTTTTCCCTTACTTGTCTTACTGACAAGAGATAATTTATGTTCACTACCTCCATGCTTGTTTCCCTTAGACTTCTCCTGAGTCTCTTCCTGGATGCGATTATGCCAAAGTCTTTGCCAATTTGGGAGATGTTCCCGAGCACAAACTCCCTTGACAAATGGTTCCCATGACTTGGGTAGACCATTCAATGCCACCTTCACAAGCTTTGTGTCCTATGTTTTCTCCCCTATGGCTGCACATTGATCATGCACCTGTGTGATCCTCATGAGATAGCTGGTAACATTATCATATCTAGACATCTATATCAATATGATTTTATTCCTTAAGACCATCTTCCTATTCATGTTTTTACTCTTAAACAACCTACGAAGGAATTTAACAACTTGTTGGTCATCTTCTTCTCGGATAAGTGAGGAATTATATGATCCTTCATTGAATCCAAGATTACCCTCTGTGCTTTGATCTCCTTATTGTTGTGAGCTTCCAAAGCTGTCATATCTATCGGTGAAACAACTACTTTGTCCACTAATTCCCAAAGGTTATACTCTTTAAACACCAAAGTTACTCTTGTTTTCCAAGAGAGGAAATTGGATCCTCCATCCAATCTATATTCAACTCTTAATGGTGTTGTTGTCATCCCTAAGTCTCGATAACCTACTGCTAAAAACTGCCCCTATACTGACATGTACGGACTTGTACACGATTGTCACCATTAGATCCCGCATATGTATGTGCATGTCATCACTGCAACCTATGTATGTATGTGATTGTGACCACTTCAACCCATGTATACACGATTGTGATCAAAGAATCTTGTGTATGTACGTGATAGTGCTTTATGTGACCTACCTACACCTCAATAAACCTGCCAAAACCCGGTTTTGCCTCAGTATGACTATTTCCCTGAAATATTTCCTTTGATTTCTGCCTACTAGTTATAGATCTAAGATATGGCTTCCCCTCAGATCATGCACTCTGATACCATGTTGAAATTTCTCTTACTCCAACAACTAGGTATCTTTTTATATAGTGATTTCCTTACTACAAATCAAATTATCAGCTCACAAAAAAAAAATGCGTTGCTGAAATATTCAACTCAATAAATCTAGTGGAATAAAAAAACTGGAAACCAAATCATGCACACATGAACACCAATATTTTTGGATAAATACCCCAGGAAGAACCAGGGAGGGAAAACCAGTGCTAAGAATGATTTTATTATGCTAAAATCAGGGCTCCTGTAATAGGGATAATGGCCCACTGAGAGAAATACAATTGGAGACAAACCTGACAAATCATGACCTGTTGTACGAACAAGAACTGAACACTTTTTGAGGTGTATGCGCCTTTCCTTTAATAAACCTGTGTACATAAATTCTTGTCTCCGTTGAAACCCACCTACATGTATGTACGGAAACTTTCGTACGACACTACACTTTCCTATGGCTGAAACCCACATGTGTTGCCTTTGTTCTCTCTTCTCTTTGACCCTGTTGGTTGTGGAGCCTGATTATATTCTTGTTTCATAGGCCTTTGTTTTCAACCATGTTTATACCCCATGAAGACTGTACACCCCAGAATATTGTACACCCCTCCATGCGAGGGGGTTGTAGGGGGGGCTTTGTCAGAAAGTTGGCTTAAGTTGATGGATAGTTGGTATGGATTGTTGGTTGTAATTGATGTCAACTATTTAAGAGTGATATTGTAGATTGATGTCAACCCTTGGAGAAAGTACGGTAGCAAATTCCAGTAGCACAAAGGTTTGGGTAATGGACCCAAGTTTGTTTTATGTAAAGATGACTCATTATTGTCTTGTAATGGTTTATAATAAGTACAAATGGATGAAATCCAAAGTGTTCCCCTTATGGTGAAATCCCTCACGGGAAGACGCTTTGTGGATTGAGTTATCCTAGAAGTATGGTTAGAGAACCCATGCTTATTTGTGGAATAGTGAGATGAAGGTCAGTGATTTTTTCAGTGAAACTATCCTATATGTATAGTTCTTTTCATGCCATTTCTGATGGTATGTGGAACGTCACATAACTCCTCACGGTTAGAGAGTTATGTCCATGAGAAGTTGGAGAACCCAAGTTTGGGTAATGGACCCAAGTTTGTTTGATGGATAACGGTATGATTTTTTATATATTTTTAGGTACTACTATTATATATGGATAGTACATGTCATTTCATTTCTGGTGGTATGTGGAACGTCACATAACTCCTCACGGTTTGAGATTTATGGCCTTATGAAGTTGGAGGACCCTCATATGTCATCTAGAAGCCCCAAAAGGTCAAAGTAGTCAAAGTGGTTTAAGAGATTTTAGAAGGTAAATAATAAAGTGAAGTGATGAGTGTACTGTAATTCAAAATTAATACAAAATAAATTATTTAAATAATAAATTTAATGAAGAAATTAGAAGTGGGTTAACCCTAAAATAAGGAAAGTGGACAAAGTGACCTAGAAGATGTTTTTAAGGAAGCTACATGGAGAGTATAAATAAGAGGCAAGGCTCTGTCATTTTACATAAAAATTGAGCATATTGAATATGTATAGGTGTTTGAGGTAACCAAATGATATCTAAGCTGAATTTCTGAGGAAAGGTGAAGAAAAGAAGGCCGGAATTCAAGGAAGGATAAATTCATTTGATGATGCTTTCTAAGGTATGTTATTTACAGGTCATCTCACCATTTTAGCAATAAATTTTTTTCTAGAATGATTCGGACCTTGACATTTCTATTCCATAGAGGAAACATATCCAAGTATCAGTGGTAAAAAATTAAGCTTGTGGGTCATTTTATTTGTTGAGTTACACTCCGTGGAAAATAGGGTTTGTGGCTAGTCCTGAAACTAGTCTAAAAATGGTGTTTCAGGTAAAAATGTCATAACTTCTTCATAACAGATCTAATTTGAGTAAGACCAAATGTGTTGGTTATAGTACAGTCTTTGGTATGTTTTGTAACAATTTTATATTTATTCAATCAATATTATGTGCGGGGCACGCTCTACAAGGTCACTCTCTAGAATAAGCCAGAATTCAACAAGGTATGCCATTTTTGCTATAACTTTTTTTTGAGAGGTTACAAGTAGTGACACCTGGAGGAATTACATAAAACACACTGAAGAACATTATTTATATGTTTCAGATCTTTGTTCATTACAGGTACAAATTTATGATTATTTCAAGTTAGAGTTGTTGACTAATCCAAAACTAGGCATGTGAGACTAAAGAAAAGTTTGATGAAAATGATAGTCTCTTGTTGTTAAAGTTAAGGAAGGTTTGAAGGTATGTGATCATATACACCAGGTCTATTATAGAGTTACAAATCATATTTGGATGATGAAATTGATGAGGGCATTTGGTTGAGGTACATGTCGGGTACATGGTTGAGACAAGTAGTTGATGAATTGGGACATACATGATGTGTATAGTTGATGATGTTGGTACATATTGATGAGTCATAGTTGATGAGTAGTTGATACATGTTTGCTACATACTTGGTACATGGTTGGAGGCACTTGTTAGTATTATTGTTGACACATGGCTTATGGATGATGTAGCATACTTGTATTATTAGAAGCACATATCGATCTTGGTGATGATTATGAGTTGTTGTGTTATACTTGGTTGATGCACATCTTTGAGAGTTGTCTTGGTGATTGATCTTGATGAGTAGATCTGATTTGGTTGATAAAATTGATGAGACGGGTTGTTGTGATAGGTTGTTTGGACAAGTTGTTGTGATAGGTTGTTGTGACAGGTTATTTGTATAGGTTTGGTGCATGGTTGATGCACTTGTTCATGGTACAGGTTGAGGTACAGGTTGGTGCATGGTTGATGCACTTGTTTCTGATGTATTATTAGGCCAACCGTACTTGTGGAAGCGACATGTTGTG
>ML860611.1:40115-54473 GCA_009831015.1 Picea engelmannii
ACTCATCACTTCACTTTATTATTTACCTTCTAAAATCTCTTAAACCACTTTGACTACTTTGACCTTTTGGGGCTTCTAGATGACATATGAGGGTCCTCCAACTTCGTAAGGCCATAAATCTCAAACCGTGAGGAGTTATGTGATGTTCCACATACCACCAGAAATGAAATGACATGTACTATCCATATATAATAGTAGTACCTAAAAATATATAAAAAATCATACCATTATCCATCAAACAAACTTGGGTCCATTACCCAAACTTGGGTTCTCCAACTTCTCATGGACATAACTCTCTAACCGTGAGGAGTTATGTGACGTTCCACATACCACCGGAAATGGCATGAAAAGAACTATACATATAGGATAGTTTCACTAAAAAAATCACTGACCTTCATCTCACTATTCCACAAATAAGCATGGGTTCTCTAACCATACTTCTAGGATAACTCAATCCGCAAAGCGTCTTCCCGTGAGGGATTTCACCATAAGGGGAACACTTTGGAGTTCATCGATTTGTACTTATTATAAACCATTACAAGAAAATAACGAGTCATCTTTACATAAAACAAACTTGGGTCCATTACCCAAACCTTTGTGCTACTGGAATTTGCTACCGTACTTTCTCCAAGGGTTGACATCAATCTACAATATCACTCTCAAATAGTTGACATCAATTACAACCAACAATCCATACCAACTATCCATCAACCTAAGCCAACTTTCTGACAAAGCCCCCCCTACAACCCCCTTGCATGGAGGGGTGTACAATATTCCGGGGTGTACAGTCTTCATGGGGTATAAACATGGTTTAAAACAAAGGCCTATGAAACAAGAATATAATTAGGCTCCACAACCAACAGGGTCAAGGAGAAGAGAGAACAAAGGAAACACATGTGGGTTTCAGCCATAGGAAAGTGTAGCATCGTACAAAAGTTTCCGTACATACACGTAGGTGGGTTTCAACGGAGACAAGAATGTATGTACACAGGTTTATTAAAGGAAAGGCGCATACACCTCAAAAAGTGTTCAGTTCTTGTTCGTACAATAGGTCATGATTTGTCAGGTTTGTCTCCAGTTGTATTTCTCTCAGTGGGCCATTATCCCTATTACAGGAGCCCTGATTTTAGCATAATAAAATCATTCTTAGCACTGGTTTTCCCTCCCTGGTTCTTCCTAGGGTATTTATCCAAAAATATTGGTGTTCATGTGTGCATGATTTGGTTTCCAGTTTTTTTATTCCACTAGATTTATTGAGTTGAATATTTCAGCAGCGCATTTTTTTTTGTGAGCTGCTAATTTGATTTGTAGTAAGGAAATCATTAGATAAAAAGATACCTAGTTGTTGGAGTAAGAGAAATTTCAACATGGTATCAGAGTGCATGATCTGAGGGGAAGCCAGATCTCAGATCTATAACTAGTAGGCGGAAATCAAAGGAAATATTTCAGGGAAATAGTCGTACTGAGGCAAAACCGGGTTTTGGCAGGTTTATTGAGGTGTAGGCAGGTCACATAAAGCACTATCACGTACATACACAAGATTCTTTGATCACAATCGTGTATACATGGGTTGAAGTGGTCACAATCACATACAAACACAGGTTGCAGTGATGACATGCACATACATACGCGGGATCTAATGGTGACAATCGTGTACAAGTCCGTACATGTCAGTATAGGGGCAGTTTTTAGAAGTAGGTTATCGAGACTTAGGGATGACAACAACACCATTAAGAGTTGAATATAGATTGGATGGAGGATCCAATTTCCTCTCTTGGAAAACAAGAGTAACTTTGGTGTTTAAAGAGTATAACCTTTGGGAGTTAGTGGACAAAGTAGTTGTTCCACCGATAGATCTGACAACTTTGGAAGCTCACAACAAGAAGGAGATCAAAGCATAGAGGGTAATCTTGGATTCAATGAAGGATCATATAATTCCTCACTTATCCGAGAAGAAGATGACCAACAAGTTGTTAAATTCCTTCGTAGGTTGTTTAAGAGTAAAAACATGAATAGGAAGATCGTCTTAAGGAATAAAATCATATTGATATAGATGTATAGATCTGATAATGTTACCAGCTATCTCATGAGGATCACACAGGTGCATGATCAATGTGAAGCCATAGGGGAAAAACATAGGACACAAAGCTTGTGAAGGTGGCATTGAATGGTCTACCCAAGTCATGGGAACCATTTGTCAAGGGAGTTTGTGCTCGAGAACATCTCCCAAATTGGCAAAGACTTTGGCATGATCGCATCCAGGAAGAGACTCAGGAGAAGTCTAAGGGAAACAAGCATGGAGGTAGTGAACATAAATTATCTCTTGTCAGTAAGACAAGTAAGGGAAAAGGAAATAGTTATAGCAAGAAAGGTAATGATGATGGAGGTTCATCATATCTAGGGAAGAAGAAGGACTTGAGTAAAATCAAGTGCTTATCATGTCATAAGAATGGATATTATGCATCTTAGTGTCCAAAGAAGAATAAGAGGAGTAATAGAAAGATGCAGACAACAAAATCAACAGAGACATAACTTGATGGGTTTGCAACGAAGTTTGAGAAGTATTACTCACTGGTTTATTTCCTTTCTACTAACACAGTCATGAGGAGTGCTTGGTTCTTGAATAATGGTGCATCTCGTCATATTCCAGATGCATTGGAGCTATTTAGCAATCTGGCGGAGAGTGACTCAGATGTTCATGTGGAGCTTGGTGATAATGCCATGTATGCATTGAAGGGAGAGGGAACACTTATGTTACATCTTGAGTCAGGAGGTTTGTTGGATGCCCAGGATTTGTTTTACGTATCAAGTTTGAAGAATTTTCTCTCAGTCTTCAATATGGAGGACAATGGTTTTGTCCTTACTTTTCAGAGAGGGCAACTACACATACGTCTAGAGAAAGTTATCCCAGATAGTGCAGTGGTAGTTGGGGTTAGAGAAGGAACTTTATATAGGTTATAGGGAAATCTTGCTCAGGATTTGGTACACGATAGTGACAACCTATGTGAGTTGTGGCACAAGAGGTTGGGACACCTACACTACATGGCATTGCAGATTCCAAGGAGGATTATTATAGGTCTTCCAGAGTTCAATGTTAAGAAACAATAGTGTGTAGAGGGTGTGCACTTGGAAAGAATGCCAAGTCTATTTTTCCTAGTAGCGAGAGTAGGTCCAAGGGGATCTTGGATATTATCTATTTAGATGTGCGTGGGATGATAGCAACATTATTAAAAGGATCGTCATACTATGTGATGTTTATTGATGATTTTTCTAGGAAAAATTGGATATTCTTTATGAAGACCAAGGATGAGGTCTTCATTCGATTTCAAGAGTTTAGAGATAAGGTAGAGAACCAAACATGTAAGAATATCAAGGTCTTGAGGTTAGATAATGGTGGAGAGTACACCTCCAATGACTTCAAGGATTTCTACAAAGTGACAGAGATCAAGAGGGAGATGATAGTCTCATACAACCCTCAATAGAATGGGGTTGTAGAGAGAAAGAATCAGTCCACCATCGGTTATATCATGGCTATGATACATGACCAAGCGTTGCCTATGTTTCTTTGGGAAAAGGCATGTAACACGACATTGTATGTGTAGAAAAAGAGTCCTCACGGGATATTGGGTGATAAGACTCTGGAGGAGGCATTCTTAGGGGTGAAGCCAGAGATATGACATTTGGGGATCTTTGGTTGTCCAATTTACATCCATGTGATTATGGAGAAGAGGATGAAGCTAGAGCCTTCATGACATAAGGGTTTATTTGTGGGGTAGAATGAGACCTCAAAGGATTACAAGTTCTTGATTTCAGCACAAAGGAAGGAAATTGTGAGTAAAGATGTTAAGTTCGAGGAGAACTTGGAATCTAAGAGATCCCAAGAGTCATCAATAGTGACAGAGGATGAGGAGAAATGAGCTCTGAAGGATGAGCAACAATCAATAGTTCAAACTTTAAGTCGGGAGGAGGAGTTAGCCCCTTACAGTCTTGTTAGGAGACACAGGTGGCTATTACAGACATTGAGGGATACAGGTGAGGTTCCTAGGAGTGTGGTCAAAGAGTGCAGGCCTCCAAAGAAGTTTCCTAACTATATGGCACTTATGAGTATCACCATTGATGTTGAACCTTCTAGTTTTGAGGAAGCAACAGATCAATAGGTATGGCAGGATGTGATGGTAGAGGAGTACACCTCTATTATGAGGAATGATGTTTGGGACATAGTGCCAAGACAGAAGGGGAAGTCACTTGTGAGTTCCAGATAGCTCTACAATATCAAGCATGCTGTAGATGGTAGCATCGAGAAGTTCAAATTGAGGTTTGTGGAAAGAGGGTTCTCCTAGAAAGAGGGAGTGGACTACGAGGAGACATTTGCTCCAGTTGCCAGGTATGCTTCTATTTGATCTGTTATTTTTATTGCTTTAGTTATGGGGTGGGGGATACACCATATGGATGTGAAAACAACTTTCCTCAATGGGATCATTGAGGAAGAAGTATACATAGAGAAAAGTTAGGGATTTGAGGTACATGGGAGGGAATCTCATGGATGTAGGCTTAAGAAATCCTTATATGGACTCAAACATGCACAGAGGGCATGGTATTCCAGGATCGACAGATACTTCTAGAGTATGGGATTTGTCGAGAGTGAGGCGGATTCTAAATTGTACTTCATACTTGTTGGGGAAGATCCACTCATCTTGGTTATATATGTTTATGATTTATTTCTCACATGTGCAGAGGAGCTTATTGTAAGGTTCAAAGAGGATTTAGTGTGTGGGTTTGAGATGAAGCACATTGGCTTGATGCATTATTTCTCAAGGTTATAGGTATCTCAAGTATCGAGAGAGATCTTCCTTGGTCAAGGGAAATATGCATTAGAGATCTTGAGGAGATTCAGGATGGAGGAATGTAAACCTATGATTACACCTATGATTACCAATCTAAAAAGGGCTATCACTTCAGATTCAGAGTTGGTGGATCCCAGGATATACAAGAAGATGATAGGGTCCTTGATGTATTAGGTCAACACGAGGCCAAATATTTGTTTTGATGTAAATACCTTGAGTCAGTTCATGGTGGAGTCGAGGAAAGTGCATTGGGTAGCAATGAAACATGTGCTCAAATACTTGAGAGGTACAATGGAGTATGGATTGAGGTACCTTAGAGGAGATGGAGTGGAGTTACTAGGATATACAAACTCATATTGGGCATGATATGAAAATATCACACTAGTTCTGATACCAATTTGATATGAAAATATCAACAAACTCTGATATCAATTCATCCCAAAGAGTCCTTAGATGTCAATACACATATACATTCGACTAGATTCGGGAAATTGAAGATTGTTTGACTATTTACAAACTATCATGTGAATGTCTTACTTCTCTATAAACCCATAAACTAATGAATAACTTGATTTGTAAATGAGATAATACAACATAAAATAAAATAACTCAAATACACATGTAATTGACATACATCATTGCATCTTCAAAGTCCCTTTAAATAACATGATTGTTCTTCGTAACCTCAAAATTCCAAATTTCATTACAATATAAGCTTACAAAAACATAATTTTAAAGATGCTCCGAAAATCCACTGCTCAAATGCATAAATGGAGTGCACCGTTGAATTCCTGATGAAAAATCGTGCAAAATTGATATAAAATACATGAAATTCCATCAAAGTGACCCCCAACACGCTTTAGGGTGTTACCTTACTGCCTTGTACCCTCGACATGCATTACAAGGAAAACACCTGCATTAATTGTGTATCAGGATGTGTTCCTACATTTGAATGTGTGTACAAAGCCTTGGGGTTCACACCATTAAATAGGGCACCCCTTCTAACCAAGTCCCAAAATTCATGGCAAGGTTTAATTACAGAGTTGTTGGTTTGTTTAAACATACCATATATATGGCTTGGTGGTTAAAAATCATGGCATATAAAGTGGAGGTTGGGGGTTCTATTCCCCCCCGACCCTTGTGGTTTGTTTTACAAATGGTTATAATATATATACTATATATAGTATATAGTACAAAAACCTCCCGCACGAATCTTTGGAGTTATATACAAAGTTTTTAACCGTTCGATAAGTTATAGGATTATGTGATATTGTTATAACACATATAATTATATGCTATAAACAACATATAAGTGTAACCCCCATGTGAAATAAGGTCAAGATCCCCACAAATAGTGTGTTGGTTCAATCTGTTGGTTGGTTTTAATTTTAAACATGTCGTAAGTAATATATATAATATATATGCCAACAAACTCCCGCACAATAAGTGTTAAGCTCCCCGTGCTGCCAGGTGTGAGGTCGTATGGTGTAACACAATGACTAGTAATTGGGGGCTAGCCCTCGATCCCTTTCTCCCCCCATACAAAACTTTGAATTAATAAAAATAATTTAATTTCCATATAGTAGTGAATAAATATATGGTGGCATGTTGGTTGTGGGAGCTTTGTTAAGGCGTGGGGACAATGGAGGTCATGGGATCAAACCCTATGACTTCAAAATTTTACAACACATAAACCATATAGGCTAATGGGAAATTTCCATGTAGCATCTTCACCTGTACGGTGTGGCCACATCACCTTTACGGGTGTGGCCACGTCACATGTATGGTTGTGCCACATGTCACTGTATGGACATGACATGTGTTCTTTTGACCCTTTTTATTTTGACCAAACTTTGATTACCCAACTTTTGCATACAAACTCCATTTGAGGTGTCGTTTGTAGCGTTAGAAAGATGAAAACGAGATCTTCACAATGATGTCATTTTTTAAATGATTTGAGATGGTTGAATTTTGAGTATTTATGGATCCCCTGGGACCTCTTTGAGCGTTATGGATCCTCCTAGACCTTTGTGAGTGTTCCTTAGATCCTCTTGGATCAAGGTAGGGAGTGTGTAGATAGAAATAACACCTCCAAATTTGATATTTGTATCCTTGTATCATTGGATTGATCAAACTCATACTCACTATGCTCATGAGCAAGCCTTTTCCCCTTATAATCATGGTTCTGTAACCCTGGGTGTTGTCTTTACCTCATTTCAACAACAATATGGGACTCATCCTAACTCTTTTGAAATCGAGTTTTTTGTTGGACATGATATGATGTTGAGCTTGCACGGGTAGGAGTTGTTGAAACCGAGGTTTCACCTTGGTTCTACCTCTTTAAACCCTATTGATTAGAGGAGGGAAAACCCCTATCTCATGGCTTTCTACTCAAAATCCTTCTAGACAAAATGACTTTCCAATCCCAACGTTTTTCGATCAATTCGCTGACAACAAGCATCTTTATTTACCCATGGTGGTATAGGTTAGTTTCTGGTTCTTGCTTCCTTTGTGCCAAAGTAGCCATTTTAACCAAAAATTTTTCTCGATAAAAGGGAACATTCATAAGTTGATTTTTTAGATGCAAAATCATCGAGATGTGGTAATGATAAACTTGGCTATAATGACCTTCACGAGTGACAAATTTTTGGAGTTAAAATGAAACCTCATTCCAAGGAGTCACTAACATATTTTGGGGAACCCCCTTTTAGAAATCTCTCATTCAAATTGTGGTCTTAAGGAATTGAAACCAGCTGTCCGTGGGCAAGTTGATATTTTTGGACCATCTTTCCCCATACCTTGGCAATCTTGTTGCCTTAGCAAGGGATGATTCAATAATGTCTAGCTTAACACCTCAGACCTCGATCTGAGCTTCATCAAGAGACTGAGCAAACTCAAGAGTTACCTAAGGTTCTACTCCTTGAAAACGTTGATGATATTGGAACCAAGAATGGATCTGCCACATGGAATATTTGATGAAATCGTCACTAGAAAACCCCCATGATGAGAACGGGGCATGATGAGAAATGCATGCCCCAGGAAGAAAAATCCATGAATGGTGTTGTTAATTTACAAGTTACATGACTATGGATTTGTTGTAAACCCTAAAGAATGCATACTAGGGTGATTTGTGCCCATAATTTAGTAAAGGGTTGAAATATACATGAATGTTTGGCAATTATTCACACACACTAACTAAAATGGAAAAATAAGTACTAACTACCTACATCCATGATCTCGATGAGGAAGGATCTTGTAGAGCCACATCACAGATAGGCTAGTTGTTAGTTAAATTTTCATTGCGAAGACTTGCATAAATCATCAGATAATACAATGTTATATGACTGAATACTAATTAAATAAATAAACAGACATATCAACATGTACAAGACTCTATAAAGACTAAAATGAAATACATGATTGAGCAATTTTTTTTTTTTCTTTTAGACTGTAATTTTTGCATTTGTGCAAAAATGCATGCCAAGCTTCAAAACAATGCAGGCCCTGGTCTTTACACGCCTGCAATTTAAGTGATTCAAGTTTCTGAGAGTGTCTTAGATAATTTTACACATGTCTACATATTTAGATTTTCATTTGCAAACATAAAAGTGGTTGTTGTGTAAAAGAGGCAAAGTCTACCTTGTAAATTGAGAGACCAAAACAATAGAAAATGACCTAATGGAAATGCACGCCCATGCATCTATATAGCTCCAAATTTAGTTATCTAAGTAAGTTACATGGCAATTTTTCCCACATACCTATGGGTAAAGTTGTAGATGCTACACCTCTACCCATAGTCCTATGGGTAGATATGTGGTAACTCTGCCCACAGGCATGTTGTTGGAGTTGCAGATGCTACAACTCTACCCACAGACTCGTGGATAGAGATGTGGCAAATCTGCCCACAGGCATGTGGGAAAATATGTGGCAACTGTGCCCATAGGCCTGTGGGAAGAGTTGTAGATGCTACAACCCTACCCACATGCCTCTGGGAAGAGATTTGGAAACTCTGCCCATAGGCTTGTGGGTAGAGATGCCACAACTCTTCCCACAGGCCTGTGGGCAGAGTTGTAAATGCTAGAACTCTATCCATGGGCCTTTGGGCAAAGATGTGGCAACTCTACCCACGGGCCCAGGAGTAGAGATGTCACAACTATGCCCATAGGCATGTGGGTAGAGATGTAGCAACTATGGATACCCTGGATGAATTCCCACATCCAAATCTATTTTGGGTGGAAGCCGTTCAAGGTTATTTCACATAAATAAGAAAGTTCCTCAAGTTCAGTTATGTACCAAATATGTATGCCCATAAAAAATGAATATTTTTGGTTATCTAATATGAAAAATACAAGTTTACCATGGGAAACCTATATAATCTTTCCACATATATTATTTTAAACTTATGCATTCTAGATCATAAAGTATAAGTCATCCTTTGGGAGGCACATGACAAAGAGAGAGGAGGGAATTATGGTGGAACAAAAACTACTAGGTGGAAGTTTCTCTATGTTAGATTGTGGTAGTCGACACAATGTTAAGATTCCATGGAATATGCAAAGAATTGCAACAAGTGTCAACTTGTTGGTCACCCTTATGCTTGTGATGAGATTCCATTGCAACCTGTTATGATAGTATGGACTTTATTGGTAAATAAGACATCAAAAATTAGATCAAAACAACAAACAAAGATACAAGGTAATAAAATTTAAAGATCCTTTTAGTCTGAAGTGAACACCCCACATATCCAGAGAAAATCTAACTTGACACCATTGCTCTAACCTTGTCCTTCAACAAAGTTATTACAATTGCTCTAACCTTGTCCTTCAACAAAGTTATTACAAATAACCAAATGATATTTACAAGTTTTTCCACAATACTTTGAACTAAGGGAAATGCATGCCCATGCTTCTATATAGCTCCAAATAGAGTTATCTAAGTTTTGGGGTGAAGTTAATAACATTTTAAATCTTTATATATCATATGGAGTGCATTATAAAATGAGTAAGGACTTCTACCTTGAACCAAGATTCTAGATTTTTCCCACAATACTTTGAACTAAGTGAAATGCACGCCCATGCTTCTATATAGCTCCAAATATAGTTATCTATGTTTTGGGGTTAAATTAATAACATTATTAATCTTTATATACCATATGGAGTGCATTATAAAATGACTAAGGACTTCTACCTTGAACCAAGATTTCAGACTTTTTGTAAAATGGAAGGTAAAACCGTCTTACTGTAAAATGCACGCCTATGGACTCATATGACCTCCAAGTTGAGTGGTTCCAATTATGGAGTTTGGATTTTATCATTTTACATTTATTCATACTTCAGTTGTGCATTTTGAAACAAAAAACCCTCTGTTGTGCATAAATGCTAAAATTTGCCTTTTAAATGCAAAAAAAATGCATAAAGGAAAAAATGCATGAAAACGAGGCATGATGAGATATGCACGCCCTAGGAAGAAAAATCCATGTATGGTGTTGTTAATTTACAAGTTACAAGTTACATGACTGTGGATTTGTTGTAAACACTAAAGAATGCATAATAGGGTGATTTGTGCCCATAATTTAGTAATGGGTTGAAATATACATGAATGTTTGGCTATTGTGCACACACACTAACTAAAATGAAAAAAATGAGTACAAACTACCCACATCCACGAGCTCAATGAGGTAAGAGCTTGTATAACCACATCACACATAGGTTAGTCCTTAGTTGCATTTCCATTGCGAAGACCTGCATAACTCATTAGAGAATACAAGGTTATATGACTGAATAATAATTAAATAAATAAACAAACATAGCAACATGTACGGGACTCTAGAAAGACTAAAATGGAATACTTGACTGAGAAAAACACTTGTTTTGATTTTAAACTGTAATTTATGTCCTTGTGTAGACATGCATGTTAGGCTTCACTAAAATGCATGCTCGGGTCTTAACACCCTTGCAATTTGATTGTTTCAAGTTTCCGAGTGCGTCTTAGATAATTTTACACCTGTCTACATATTTAGATTTTGATTTGCAAACATAAAAGTGGATGTTGTGTAAAAGAGGCAAAGTCTACCTTGTAAATTGAGAGACCAAAACAATAGAAAGTGGCCAAATGGAAATGCATGACCATGCTTCTATATAGCTCCAAATTTAGTTATCTAAGTTTGCTACATGGAAACTCTGCCCACCTTGTGGGAAGAGCTACAGATTCTACAACTCTACCCACATGTATGTGGGCAAAGATGTGGGAACTCTGTCCACTGGCATGTGGGAGAAATTGCAAATGCTACAACTCTACCCACAGACCCATGGGAAAATATGTGGTAACTCTGCCCACATGCTTGTGGAAAAATATGTGGAAACTCTAGCCATTGGCATGTGGGCATAGTTGTAGCATCTACAACTCTATCCACTGGCATGTGGGAGAAGTTGTAGATGCTAAAACTCTACCCACAGACCCGTGGGAAAATATGTGGTATCTCTGCCCACATGCTTGTGGGAGAAGACATGGCAACTCTTCCCACATGGGAACTCTGCCCACATGCTTGTGGGAGAAGACGTGGAAACTCTTCCCACATGGGAACTCTACCCACATGCTTGTGGAAAAATATGTGGCAACTCTAGCCATTGGCATGTGGGCATAGTTGTAGCATCTACAACTCTGCCCACAGGCCTATGGGCATAGATGTGGCAACTCTGCCCATCGGCTTATGGGAAGAGATGTGGCAACTATGGATACCTTGGATGAATTCCCACATCTAAATCTATTTTGGGTGGAAGCAGCTCAAGGTTATTTCACATAAATCACAAAGTTCCTCAAGTTCCATTCTGTACCAAATATATATGAGCATAAACAATGAATATGATTGGTTATCTATTATGAAAAATACAATTTCACCACGAGAAACCTTTATAATATTTCCATAGATAATATTTTAAACTAATGCATTCTAGATCATTAAGTATAACTCATCCTTTGGGAGGCGCATGCCAAAGAGAGTGGAGGGAATTATGGTGGAATGAAAACTGCTAGGTTGAAGTTTCTCTATGTTAGATTGTGGTAGTCAACACAATGTTAAGATGCCATGGAATATGTAAACAAATGCAAAAAGTGTCAACTAGTTGGTCACCCTTACGTCTGTAATGAGATTCCATTGCAAGCCATTGTGATAGTGTGGATTTTATTAGTAAATAAGACATAAGAAATTAGATCGAAACAACAAACAAAGATACAAGGTAATAAAATTTGGAGATCCTTTTAGTTTGAAGTGAACACCCCACATATCCAGAGAAAATTTAACTTGAGACCATATCCCTAACCTTGTTCTTCAGAATACCTACAAAAATCATCAGAGAATAAAATATTATATGACTGAATAATAATTAAATAAATAAATAGACATATAAACATGTACAAGATGTTAGGATATTTAGACACTTAGAAGTTAGTTAAGATCTACTTGGTCCAATGTGTCGATTACATAAAAGTGTGTTTGTATAGTATGCATTAGTGTGCATTTGTAGTTAGGAAAATCTGACAGTCACGATATGTTCCTGACATAGAGTGATCCGACGGTTCATATTCTCCTCGATCTTAACGACTGCATTGATATGCGGCTTAACACCCGATTAGTCCATGATCTCTATTTAAAGAGCATAGAGGCTCATTTGCTGATGATCGATTGTGAAAAACTATCTTGTAAATCTCTTTGTAATCTTTTTCTTTTGCATTAATAAACTGCTCCAAGTGGCCGCATTGGCTGGGGTCGTGGATTTTTCCCGTAGGGGTTTATCACGTCAAAACATCGATGTGTTGATCTTTTATCTGGTTGTGTGAGTGGTTACTGAAGGTTTTTGTCCTCTGTTGGAATACATGTGTTGTCGAACATGGTATTATAGCCTGTTTGAAGACCCACTCCCGTTGTAGATCGAGATTGTGAAGTTGAGTTGACTCATCTCTGGTTTTTTCCATTTCTTTACATTTCTAGGTTGAGAGGATTGTTCCATTGCGTCTGGAGCCCTCATTACAGTCATTAACGCTTTTCGTTTCACTCGAAAAGGTTTCCACTTGCCCAAGATACAACCATTTCAGTTAAATCTAGAGCTATAAAGCCTGAATACGCCTTTTAAAAAAAAATTCAGAGTATTATTTCGGTTTTATTTCATTTTTATATTGTTTGTTTCCAGGTTGCTACTCTTTTAGATCTGCATATGCTCTTTGCCCCGTTCCCTGTGCGATCTTAGAAAATCATAAACATATAGGAAAAGGTGCATTTTCCGATTGAGCTAACCGAGATCTAACTCTTGTTGTCATTGAGAAGCAAATTTTTTTCCTTGTGTGAAAATAGTTTTTTTAAGCACGCTCTCCAAGGCCAGCTTCAACAACAACAACAATCCTCCTTCTAAACAATACAATATGTTTTGCTAGCTCACTTGGTTAAAAGTTGCCTTACTAAGTAAGAGGTCTTGAGTTCAAGTCATTTTTTTGTTACTTTTGGGTCACTTCATAAAGCAACCTATTTGTAAAAGCGAGGGCATAACTTTTACATCCGAAGTCCGTTTTTAGTGCCATTTTTTTAAAAACTGCCTATTTTTTCGAGATCTTTCCATCCATCTCACCAGTTTCAGTTTTTGAAATCCATATTATCTACATATTTAATATGGTTTCTTCCAGTGATCTTTTGCTTACCAGCACCAACTACTTCCAATGGAAATCCTATATGGAGGATTTATTAAGAAGTAAAGGCTTGTATCAAATTACCTTGGGAAAGGAAAAAGAACCCACTGATGATGAAAAGAAATTCAAATGGGCTAATAGGAATGACGAAGCACGTGGATTGATCAGAATGTCCATCTCTCCATATTTAAGCTTCCACCTTCAAGAAATTGATGACCCTGATGAAGTTTGGGAATAGCTTGAATCTGTGTTTGGTAAAAGCAATATTATTCGAGCACATCAGTTAGAAAATCATATATTGAATTTAAGTCTAAATGATTTTTCTTGCATTGAAGACTATCTATCTAAGTTTAAAACACTTAGAATTTTATGTGAAGAGTGTACCATAAAGCTGGAAGAAGTGTGTTGCATCTATAATATTCTTTCTAAGCTAGGTAGTGCATATTTTGTGTTTGTATCTACCTTTTATGCCATGAGAGAGGCGCTAGGGAAAGCTTAACAAAAACCCACTCTTGAGTCCTTTTGTGATGCTTTGATTAGAGAGCAAGATAAGCTTGTACAACTTGGAGTGATCAACACTGCAGGTACCTCCAACAAAGCCTTAGTCGCCCAACATAAAGATAAACCCAAGAATACCAAGAAGCAACATCCTTGCCTCAACAAAAATCAAAACAAGGGTCCCAAACCCAATTAGACAACTTCAACTCCTAATGGTGACAAAGGAGAAAAATCTAAAAATAAGAAGACTGACATACATTGGAACTTTTGTGATAAAGATGGTCATGATGAGTCCAAATGTTTCAAGAAAATGGCATCTTTAGAAGCAACGATGAAGAAG
>ML860616.1:11830-27818 GCA_009831015.1 Picea engelmannii
CACCAACCTACATTTAGACATACTAGGGTCATCCTACAACTTCTTTTTGCAAACAATTTATATTTCCCATTGATAACTATGTGTTGTGAAATGTTTGTTATAACCTTGCAACACCAATTGTGCATTGGTGTTGGCGTTGTTGGAGCCGCCCTTGTTTTATTTTTACCCTTCACAATTTTCAATCTTCGATGGTTGAAATCTAAAGAGGTCCTTTTGATTTTCCCCCCTCCAAAATTTTGAAAAAACTCTGCAACCTTTTTGAATAAGCAGCGATGCTTTTTCTCCCCTCAAAACAAGTCCACTTTTGTAAGAACGTTCGATCTTTTGGTTTTGTTTCGGGATATCGCAAGTCGGATACCTTAATCTTTGAATTCACACGTCCCGAGTCACGAAACGGCGAACTCATTTTAAATCTTCACTCAAGACAGAAACCTGGGTAAAGTTTTTTAACTCAGTGATTAGAAGTCGTCGGGGTTTCCCGCCTCGGTGCTCGTCAAACCCAAATGTTCTTCTTTACAGCCCCGAGAGCCGAGAACACGACGTACTTTGTAATAACCCCGGTCAAGGATTAAAGGTAAAAAGCTAACCATGGTTAAATCTATTCTTGGCATTTCGCCACTCGGCACTATCTTTTAGAAAGTTACGAATTTTAAAACCCCGACTCACGAAGTCACGACGTAATTATAGCACGATTAATTAATTGCCTAATCTAAGATTTTCTCCCCCCTAATTGAGTCTTAATTATCACCATCTCGCGGTTTCGCGACTCGGCGTACTAACCTCCCAGAAACTTGTCTTCGAAGTTCCGAGTCACGATGGGGCGAATAAATTGATTATAAAATTAAAGATGCTCTAAATCTAGATTACTGTTAATTAAGCCAAAATCAGTCCTCGCAGTCTCGCGAGTTGAAGACTAAAAAAATTTAAAAGGAAATCCACGATACAGTGAACAACGAGAAATTTTTTAACGTTGCTAAGTTTTGATAATTTAAAATAAAACGAGATATGTTCCGCGCATCGAGGCTTGCACGTTTCCCAAGGTAGATACTTTCTCTCCATACCCCGACTGCCTGTCCAACCGACAAACATTGATGACATTAATGAAGAATTAGGGTGAATCCACGAATAAAGAAGATCAAATTTTACGCACTAAATTTGATTCTAATTGCGATTTGACAGACTTATTTCGAAGAGTACATAATTTTCAAATATATACAGGAGTCTCATTTTATTATAATAAAAACATTTTTCATAAGCACGCACAGCTCGTCATTTTCTGAGTTAACTACTTTCTACATGTATACACTATTTTATCAAAGGAGAGCAAAAACGCAAGTTTCAGCCATGGCTCCACGGAAAGCAGCAAAGGCTAATATCGAGGTTTTAGGGCAAGGCTCGGATAATGTCTCCGACACTTCACTCCGGAGTGTTGATTCAATCCCTAGCTGGTCGTTTGTTTCAGATATTCTACAAATTGAGTTGGTAAATTATTTAGACTCAGACGATAATGAAAAGGATTATTTGAACACTAAATACAAGATTGTCGTTCAATCTGGAATGCACAAGGTAGCAACCAGACCACGGTTTCTCCCCTATTATGATATGATCCGATGAACATTGGATCACATAGACTTACCCACCAGAACTATCATGAACGACCAGCGAGTCACGGTCGGGACTTTTAGACTGGAGCACATCCAAACCATGTATATGCTCCTGACAACCTCTGAATATACGTATGATGTTGAATTCCTGGAGGGATTCAAATAGAAGGAGTGCACTGAATATGACAAAACCATGCCCGGTTTGATTAAAGATTGGGTTTCGTGCACCGCAAAGTTCAGAGAAAATGACCAGGGCGTATAGTCTATTGCTTCTTTGGAGCCACATTATAAATATGTGGCCATGATGACATGTCGGCTATTTGGGAGAGAAGACACCTCGCATTTCTACATCGCGTGGGTGCCTCTCATATTTTGGGTTGTAGAAGGTTCCTCGTTTAATTGGGCAAAGATGCTCTCAGATAGTTTGGCCAATAGGGTCACAGAATATCGGGAGCAGAAGACAAGTGGGCGACCGTCCTCATTTTTCATGTCTACATATATCATGGACGCTATATGTTCCATGACACCATTCCCTTTGATGAGTTGGGCTTGGAATCCTACCCAAGAAAATCCCGTGCATGAGTATCACGAAAAATTGTGGGAAAATAAAGTGGACAAATTTATTTATGAAATTTTCAACTGTGTGATGGTGCCCCTGCACATCGCCATTTTTTGTCTTTCACCACCTCGTATCTCGGACAGCATCGCTAAAAATCTGAGTGGTATAGTAGACTGGTACGTAGAAGCAGAGTTTTCCTATTTCAGAGTGTTCAGATCTGTTGTTCCCCCACTTGCACTACCACTGTTCATCCCCGACAAGCTTGCTTGTCGCGAGATCGCCCGACAAACAGTGATTGGCGGGGTGAGTAAAGAACTCAAAGCATGTTCGAAAAAGGTATGGTTGTTTTTCCCTGTTCGGCTAAATTCTTATTCTTTATTGGATTTCGGGCATGCTAAAGCCGAGGYTRCAACCCCGGAAGACCTGAGTTTGGTCTCCATTGAATATAAAAAACATGATCCTCAAAAAAYTGTAAGCAAYCATTTAGCTAATTGTGGGCTGAAGAGGTTTGAACACGAGTTTTCACCCTCGGATGACATTTTCWGAGGGGCGAGATCTTATGGGGAAGTGCTAGTTCGGATCCAATMTTTAGCACCCGAAGACATGGCCTCTGTATTAAAATTTCAGGAAAACAGACGAAGTTGTCTTCCTGCTGTGTTGCGAGGAGGGAGCCCGGGTGCTTCTAAGACAGAACCAAAGGATGATGAAGGCCCCAAAGAAGAAACTTTTGKTTCAAGAAAAATCCATAACGAGGGGGATCAAACGAATAAGCCCGAAGCAGAGACACAGAATCCGGACCCGCCAGAGACCCAGAATCCAGAACTGAGACGAAGACCACTGAACCTCCGAAGAAGCAGGACTCGGTCGTCACACCAGGAAAGGCAGCGAAACAGATCGGAGAACCCATCACTTCTATCACCCCCTTGCAGTCGACACGAGGAAATATAGAAGAAGGATGKATTTTCGATGAGGAGYTGAGGCCTATCAGAGTAGAAGAACTTCCTCCAAAYGAGTTCTTCTTTGACAAAAAGAGAAAAGCGGTGGTGAAAAGGGAGTTCTACCAGGACGAAGGATCAACTGCTAAAAAATTCAAAGTTATGACCGATGGAAAGAACAAAAAGAATGAGGAATTCACCATGGAGATCGCAGGAACGCTAGGAGCGTATGCATCGGCGAATCAATTCTCGATCGGGATGTTAAAAAATCAGCTCAAAATAAAGAATCATCTGATCAAGACTCTCAAAGCCAGAGTAGCTTCGGCCACAGAAAGTGATAAAGGTCAGGTGAGTGGGGAAATAGAACTGGCTCGACTAGCTGATAAAAAGGAAATAGAAGTGCTCAAAGCCAAGTTGGAACAAGCGCATTCAGTGATCTGAGACGGTCAGGTGCAAGCTGGTCAGCAGAGGACTATGATTGCAGAGCTGCAGGCTCAGGTGGAGATCGCTCAAAGTAGGGTGATCAATGTCGAGGGGTTTAAATCCCAAGCGACCCAGATTCGGAGCAAGATCTCTTCTGCTCAGCAGAGTTTGCTCGCCAAAGTAGGAACAATCCGAGAGGATTGTCTGTTGATGCATCGGGTTTTCGAGAACCTAACTGACAGAGAAAGAGATGCAGGAGCATCTCGGGTCACCTTCCAGGAGGCGGTAATAGCCACGAATGACAGAGTTTCAGCAGGTTCCCCCAGACTCACTCTCCCAGAACAAACTAGAGGTAACATTTTGTTGAAGGATTGGGAGCATAACATTACCTTCGGCAACGAACAAGCCCAAAAAGTGACCAATTCATTAGAAGAAGCCTTCAATTCTATAGAGGGCGAGCTGTTGGGTATGGATACTGGAGGAGATGCAAAAACTTTAATACAAATGAATGTAGAACAGATCTCACTCAATCTGAAAGAGAAGGAGGAGAGATATTTGGCAGATATCTCTCAGATAGACAGGGTGAACATGGCTCGAGTTGATAAGCATTTGATCCAACCCAGTGCGCAAATAAGTGCCCTCGACATCGTCGATGCACAAAATGGGGGACAAGCTGCAGCAGTTAGCCCGAGAATGCTACTTCGCCAAGGCCAGCTGTCAAGCTGAACCTTCGTAGCTCGTATCTAAATTTGTGGACAGATGTATTTCCTACACCGAATCTACGCGAAGATGAGCAGCTGGCACCAAGTGAAGATAGAAGAAGAGAAAGGGAGCGATTGCGCTCCTCCTAGTTGTAACCGAATTTGTGTAACCGTTGAGAGCCTAACTGATCTGTTAAGTTGTATAAATATATCACAGAATGAAATAAATAGGGCTGGACCTTTTTGGTATCGATTGTAATAGAGTTTTCTGCATTTGAGAAGTTAATATAATCAAATTTGGAGATTCTCGATTCCGTCAAGACTGTGTTACAAGTTTGTTTCTTTGTATTTCATGTTTCATTTCATTCCATTATTCATAATTGACGTGATTTTTTATACTTTAGTACGACCACTACTATAACAAAAGAATTATGGTTTTCTCTATTTGTTTATTGTCTTTCCTCTGCACCAGCTATCAACGGGTGTAAGACCAATTTTCACTTTCAGAATTCTACGTTTATTCTTTGCTATGTTAGTTATTTTCTTACTAATTTCCTCCTCTGTTTATATGTGAGTTTTCTCTTTGACAGAAATATTGCGTTATATGCAGCTAAATGTTTCTCTTTCACATCACACCTTTATATTAAAATATATTACAGTTATGGGAAAGAGCCTTCAAATTTGCATTTTTATTTTATTCCAAAAAACGTAAAATTTTCTTTATTTCGACCAAATCAAGACAGCATTTTAATCTCTTTTTAAATCCTTTCCTAATCTTATTGTTCCTCCATGACTGTCCTTGCAGCGACATAGCCTAATATCGAACCCGGACTATCTAACCAAACACATATCGCCTTAAATATTTTTGACATAATCCTTAAAACTGCTAATAACCGGGACGAACTTGAGCGTTCATGGGCAACCATTGAACAAGATATAACTATTCAGGAATAGTTGGAAGCTAGACGACGAGAATGTAGAAATCTTCCCTAGTTTCCTATACCGAAGGTTGACATTTTTCCCTTACCCATCTTTCACCTACTTTCGGATGCCTTGACACTATATGTTTAAGCCTTAGTACAGACTCAGGAACAACATCTTTCTGGCGCCGTTGCCAGGGAGCGAAGTTACGAAATCTTTTTCCCTGGGAAAACGACATTTATTTCGTTGAAAGTGCTACTCCTTGATAGTGAACATAGAGTACACACATTTTTAAGGCTTTTTCAATCTTTCACTTGGCGACTCCACTAAAACATAAACTGGCTTCTGGTAGAAAGAGTACTAGACAGAACCCAGATGGCAAGTTGATTACGCCTATTACTGATCCCGAAAAACTTTTAAAAACAAAAAACCAACTTTCCAAGGCTAAATACCATTCAGAAAATTCTACTTCACGCGGTCCTCTGTTCGATATCAAAGATCTGACGTCAAACCGCCCTGAATTTAGGAGCGAGATTCATCAGTCTTTCCCATCCATACACAAGGGAAAAGGTCCTCTAGAAAGTTTGTCAACAGTTGACATACCACCTTTTCTTCGACAGAACTTCCTGGTATCACCTGATTCCAAAGAGTGTGTTACACACTCATTTTCTACACCCAAGTTGATGGTAGCCGTCGGAGGAGGTGGTGGAGGTGCTCCTGGAGGAGGAGGTGGAGGTCAAGGGAAAGTCCCTCCTCCCAGAGTATTCGCGAAGGTAGCAGTGAGATACGCCCCCATGGTTTTTCCCGTCCCACTCCATGATTTGCCTGAAAACTACATCAAAAATCTTCCTAAGTTCACTGGGGAGGGAGATCTAACCGCAGCTGAGCATATAAATTTCTTTGACCAATTCGCAGACATCTGTGGTATTGAGCACGAAGATGTCTATTGGAGACTCCTTGTCCATACCTTTGAAGGACCGGTCCGAACTTAGTTTTGGAGCCTACCAGCGGCTTCTATCCTGTCATATGACTCTTTGGAAGATGCTTTCCTAAGACAATGGGGAGAGCGGAAAGATCACTTATATTATCTTACCGAGTTTGGGTCCCTAAAGAAAAAGAACTCAGAAACAGTTATGGAATTTATTCTGAGATTCAACAAACTGTATAATAAGATTCCAGCAGCAGTTAAACCCTCTGAACCCTCATCCAAAGTAACCTTCGCGCGAGCTTTCGAGCCGGATTTTGCACTACTTTTGCGAGAAAGAATAGGAGCCACCCTAAATAGAATGCAAGACGATGCTATTGAAATTGAATCTAATATGATGGCTTCGGGAAATTAAAATCCAAAGTAGAAACAGTCAACCGCGAGAATAGACGCTATAGGGAACCAGCGGGTCGTTCGAGCTCAAATAGATACATTGATGACAGAGTAGATGATATGGCCCGAGTAATTAAAGAACTATCCAACAAAATTTCTAGAATGGAGTTGGACCAGTTTAAGGATGATTCTTTAAATAAAAAAGACTTTAGGAGAAACCCAAATCCCCAAAATCAACAGAAACAAATTAAGAACGAAGATCAAAAAATACCAGCTCCACTAAAAAATGAAAATTTTATAGGCGCAAATGACTTCCAAGATTTCATAGATTCGGAAGATGAAGTCGCGAATTTCGGTGATGACTGTTCATAGCCGTATCTCACTCGTGAAGATTACGAAAAATCTTGGAACCCACCACAACCGTCTAATGAGGATGAAAAAGGTGATCACACCGATCCCTGTATATCTCAACCAGAAACAAAGATGATAATGGTCGAGTTTCAACCAAAGTACAACCTAAGATCTAAGAGTAAGCCTACCTCAACGAATCAACCTAAGAAAATCCTTCAAAAAGGGAAAGCTTATGAACCTCCTTCGGAAGAGACCTTGTTACCCAACAACAAAACCAAGGTAGCAAGCACTCAAGAGTCCGAGGTGAAAAAAGTTGAAACTCAAACACAAGAAACCGAACCAGTAGATAAAGTTACGCCTTCAACTAGGATCACGAGTGATAAAGAGATCCAGACAAGTAAGTCGGAAAGAAAAAATGCGGAAATCTCAACCAAAGAAACGAACAAGGTAAACACATCTTTCAGTCTTGAAAATGAGTTAAACAAGATTAAAATACCGATTCCTTTGGTAGAATTAGCAAAAAATCCCGCTTATCGGAAGCAAATTGCAAAAGCGATGGGTGTGTACGAGCTAGAAAGTCAGTCTGATGTTATCAACCTGGAATATGAAATACCTAATATCACCTTTGGTCCTCATTTTGAAGGGTCCAAAGACAACATCGCTCCTTTTTATATCACCCTGAATATACATGATCAGTTGCTACATAATTGTATGTTAGATTCCAGGGCTTCTCATAATGTTATGCCCAAAATTATAATGGAGAAGTTGGGTCTCCAGATCATGAGACCTTATGGAAATTTGTATTCTTTCGATTCAAGGAAGGTTAAATGCATGGGGATGATAAAGGATCTGGTAGTTACCCTAGCGCAGGTCCCTGTTAAAAGTATCCTGATGGATGTGGTTATCGCAGATATCCCCCCTAAGTACGGTATGTTGTTGTCTAGGTCATGGGGGGCCAAGTTGGGAGGTTCCCTTCAGTTAGACATGTCTTACGCCACAATCCCTATTTTCAGGGGTCAATTCACTCATTTATACAGAGAGACAAGATTAGCGTACATGGTCAGTGATCCCCAAAACCCACACAACTTCCCCATTTACATCGCAGACCAAGATCTAGGAAACTACATTTTGTCTTTTGATGATGGATTGGATGGAGGTCCAGAGGAACTCGATATGACGCAAGAAGAGTTAAGCCCCTTGACAGAAGAGTTGTTCAATAATGGTGCATGGAAAATGTATTTCGATGGCGCTTCGTCTTCTGAAGGAGCTGGTGCTGGGGTACTTTTGGTAGCACCTAAAGGTAAGTTCATTGTTCCTTTCTCCTATCATTTGTAGTGGGACATAGATTACACCAATAACGTATGCGAGTATGAGGCATTGATATTAGGATTAGAGGCTGCGAAGAAGTTGAATATAAAAAACTTGGAGGTATACGGTGACGCGAAATTGATAGTAAGACAAATAAACCGACAATACCTAGCCAAGCATCCAAGACTAAAAACATACAGAAATTGTGCTTGGGATTTGATGGAAAAAAATTTCTCATCTGTGAAAGTCCGTTTTATCCCTTGTGCAGAGAATATGCATGCTGACGCCTTGGCCAAGGCAGCTTCAACCTTTTCTCCTCCCACAACCGTCAAACTGAAGTATCACATTCAAATCAGATACAAACCCTCTATACCAGACAATATCCGACACTGGCAGGTTTTCGAAGATGATGAACAAATCAAGAAATTTCTTACAGCGGTAGGTGAGTTCTCTGAAACTCATCCAGACCAAGAGAATCAAAATGACTCGATGTGGATTATGAAAGAAGGAGAATATCCTGAAACCTTCCGAGAAAAAATAGCGGATCGTCGTATGTTGGTCCTTAAAAACAACCAAATCCCGAAAGGCTTATTTCCTTTAGAAAGACTTTTCGATCAGAACGACGTACCTTTGAAGTCTACTTTGCAGCCCCAACCAGAAGAAGTGGAGGACTGCGATAGAGGAACTGAGAAAGAATCCAGGATAGTAAAGATATCTAAGTTCCTCCCTCCAAAGGTAAAAGTCTAGTACAGAGACCTTCTCATACAGTACAAAGATGTTTTCGCCTGGTCCTATGATGAGCTTAGAACATATGACACTTCCATAATTGAGCACAAGATACCTTTGAAGCCCGGGGTCAAGCCGTTTAGGCAAAAGCTTAGGCAAATTAACCCCATTTTGTTTCCTGTGATTGAAAAGGAAGTTAAGAAGATTTTAGATGCGAAAATAATCGTACCTCTGAGGTACTCAGACTGGGTGGTAAATTTGGTCCCGGTTAGGAAAAAGAACGGAGAATCAGACTGTGTGTAGATTTCTAAAGCTTGAATAAGTCTTCCCTTAAGGATAATTATCCACTTCCCAAGATGGACCACATCCTGGAAAAGGTAGTCGGAGCAAATCAAATGTCTATGATAGATGGATTCTCTGGATATAACCAAATCGCCATGAACGAGCTAGACAGAGAAAAAACTGCTTTCACCACACCATGGGGTACATTCATGTATGACAAAATGTCGTTTGGTTTGATGAATGCAGGTGCCACATTCCAGCGTGCTATGGACATTGCTTTCGTAGGAGAAAGAGACAAGTTCGTAGTCATCTAACTTGACGATTTGACGGTTTTCTYTAAAACCGATGAAGAACATTTGGTCCATCTAAAGCAGACTTTCGAAAAATGCCGCAGGTATGGTCTGTCCTTGAACCCAAAGAAATCACATTTCGCTATGCGGGAAGGTAAGCTTCTGGGACATATCGTATCTAAAGATGGGACCAGGATTGATCCTAAGAGGATTGAAGCAATAGAAACCATAAATATTCCCAGAAACGTAAAAGAAATTCAATCTTTCTTAGGTACAATAAAAATTTTACGGAGGTTTATCCCTAATTTTGATGAGATTGTCAAATTGATCACAGGAATGCTGAAGAAAGATAGTAGAGTAAATTGGACGATTAAGGCTAAAGCGTCGTTCGCACATATTAAAAAGGTCATCAGTGAGGCACCTATGTTAGCAAGCCCAGATTACTTGAAAGATTTCATCATCTTCTCGTTTGCTTCTGAACATACTATCGCCGCAGTGCTCCTGCAAAAGGATGACGAAGGTTTCGAACGACCGATCGCGGTTTTTAGCAAGAGCCTTAGAGATGCCGAATTAAAGTATGACATAATAGAAAAACAAGCGTACGCAATGGTGAAAGCGCTAAAAGCATTCAGAACCTATGTACTGCATTCAAAAATTATCGCGTACGTGCCAACCAGTGCTGTGAAATATATATTGGTACAACCAGATAGTGATAGAAAACGAGGGTGTTGGCTCGCTAAAATACAAGAATTTGATCTGGAAGTCAAGCCGACTAAATTGATAAAGGGGCAGGGTCTGGCCAAACTCTTGGCCGAGTCGAATCTTAGAGCTCTTGATATCAAATGCCTCCAAGGGGAAGACAGAGATGCACACCTACACGAGCCAGATGACCAGACAAATCCAAGCAAGGTTGAAGAAAAGTTCATCTCGTCAGGTTGGTATAAAGACATAGTGTTCTACTTGTTAAACCTGAAATGTCCATACGGGCTATCACCAGCCAAATGCAGAACTTTAAAACTCCACGCTGTAAAATATTGCATCGCCGAAAATCAACTATACTGGAAGGATCCACTTGGGTTCCTACTAGTCTGTTTGGTTGAGTCGGAAACTCCACGGGTTATAGAAGAATTTCATGAAGGAGTCTCTGGAGGACACCATTCATGGAGAGCCACAACTTACAAGATCTTGAGGGTCGGATATTATTGGCCGAAACTATTTTCGGACGTCAATGCCAAAGTGCGTGCCTGCAACCCGTGTCAAATAATCGCTGGTAAACAGAAACTCCTTGCACTACCACTCGTTCCAGTCAAAACTGAAGCCCCATTTCAACAATGGGGATTAGATTTTATAGGGGAAATTAATCCCCATTCCAGTGCTCAGCATAAGTGGATCTTAACAGCCACAGATTATTTTACAAAGTGGGTGGAAGCCATTCCAACCAAAATGGAAACGGACTCGGTGGTGATCGACTTCTTGTAAGATAATATCCTGTCAAGATTCGGATGTCCCCGAAAGATTGTTACCGAAAACGCCCAGGCCTTCAAGTCCATGGCTATGATCAGTTTCTGTCAGAAGTACAATATCATTCTTGGCCATTCCACTGCTTATTACCCCCAAGGAAACGGATTGGCTGAATCATCAAACAAGAGCCTCGTAAACATAATCAAGAAAGTACTGGATGAAAATAAAAGGTCTTGGCATGTGCACTTGAAGTACGCATTGTGGGCAAACCGCATCAGCACTAAAAGTTCTATCAGCATTTCACCGTTTCAAATGGTCTATGGGACAGAGGCGGTTCTACCTATAAACTTAGCGTTGCCAGTAATGAAGTTATGGCAGGATCAGAACGAAGAACCCAATCATGTAACTAGGAGAATTAACCAGCTGATCGAGGTTCAACAGCATAGAGTGGAGGTTGATGAGAAGATGCAGAAGTATCAAGATGATATGAAAGCATTGTTCGACCTCAAGGCAAAAGTCAGATAGTTCCTCCCAGGTGACTTAGTTTTAAGATGGGATGCGAGAAGAGAGGAGGCCGCGAAACATGGTAAATTTGACCACCTCTGGTATGGACCATACAGGGTCTTTGCTCCGAAAGGGAAAAACTCCTTCCTGTTGGAGAACATCGACGGAGAAGTCCTCAGCACCCCTGTCAACAGGCGATATCTGAAACATTATATGAAATAACAATAAAAAAAGAATAATAATAATATTGTAAATAAATAAATTTCATGTTTGTACATACAGATATTGTCATTTTAACATTTATTTTTAATTTTTGGTTTTTGTTCCTAAATTCTCGACACATTTCTAATAGGATTCGCATTTGCTTTTTACAGGATTCCAGGTTCAGAGGAAACTAGCAGGAAAAGTAATTTGCAGGTCGGTGTCAGAAATAGAGCGGCATTAAAACAGGTGATACCTAAAATATTTTCATATTACGCAAAGAAAATGAAATAAAAAGGTAAAAAKAAACTATCTCAGAAATATATGTTATGAAAGATTGTTAAGGGAAATCAAGGTATCATCTTTCAAACGGCCATATAAAATGTTAGACAGGAGGATCATTGCTTGATTTGATAATTTTAGTTTTAAARTAAGTTGAATGATACACTAAATCAAAAATGGGAAGTTGAAATAAACTATTCCCGAATTTATCTACAAGAGTCAGTCTCGAGTTGTTTCGATCCCCATATTTTTAGTCAATGAATCGTGCTTTGTATCYYGTCTATCTTAGGGTCTAACTTTTAGCAAGTCACCGTCTTCAYGAGTTATTGCAAAGGGATAAAAGTATTTCATTTTAAGCCTCAGGGGTTTCGAAACAGATCTTGATAGGAAAGCTGGTCTTCACAACTACTTAATCTCTTCCTAAGTGAAAGAACGTTTAGAGCGATCTTAAMTTTCCTAGGTTTTTCAACAGTTTCGGAAGAATCAAATCTTGCTCGAACAGGATGCCCCTTAAAAATCTATTATTTTCCCCTGTCTCCCTAAGAACGAAGGTGTTGTGAAGGTCAAAGGAAGATTGATACCGAGTAATCAAAATAAGTTGACAGACCTCTGATACAAAATATTACACAGATATCAGCCCTGATATAAACTGATTGATCCCATCTTCGTGCTTTAAAAGTAAATTATAAGACAGGTGGTGAAAGGAAATTCAGAAATGATTGCCCCCACCTAGTCCAGGGCGACGATGAAAGGAAATTCAGAAATGATTGCCCTCGTCTCAGCGTTTAAACGCATAAATATTTTTCGAAGTGGTGAAAAGAAATTCAGTGAAAAAGGGAAAGACAACTTCACCGGGGTACTGAACAGGATCGCTGGCAGTGAAGCAATGTCTGAGATATCTGTAAGGATTTTATACATGAATATCACTCTACTTTGGTAACCAATGCTTTCTAAAAACCCGATCAACACCCCAAATTCAGATGGGACTTCCCGATTTAAAAATATATGATATCATTCTTTTGATGCAAGCTGAGAGTCATAAGATCTGTTGAATCTCCTAGGGTCGTTCCGATCGTCTTAAAACATACCCAAAGTTAGTAGTGAGAAAAGGAAAATTGTGAAAGAGACTATAGCTGTGTTTGGAAAAAGTATCTGATTTTTGAAAAAACTTCTCGAGGTAAAAAATGAAGTCTTTTCCCCCTTCGATCCTTTTTTCCTTGGAATCTTTCTGCATGTTTCACCTTTTGACTCCATTTACCCAATATTGGCACGTGGTCTACTGTTCTTCCCGCCTCATAGGAAGGTGTGATCCCTAGTTGGATCCTATGTTGGAGCGGCCCTTGTTTTATTTTTACCCTTCACAATTTTCAATCTTCGATGCTTGAAATCTAAAGAGGTCCTTTTGATTTTCCCCCCTCCGAAATTTTGAAAAAACTCTGCAACCTTTTCGAATAAGTAGCGATGCTTTTTCTCCCCTCAAAACAAGTCCACTTTTGTAAGAACGTTCGATCTTTTGGGTTTGTTTCGGGATATCGCAAGTCGGATACCTTAATATTTGAATTCACACGTCTCGAGTCACGAAATTGTGAACTCATTTTAAATCTTCACTCAAGACAGAAACCTGGGTAAAGTTTTTTAAATTAGTGATTAGACGTCGTCAGGGTTTCGTGCCTCGACGTTCGTCAAACCCAAATGTTCTTCTTTACATCCCCGAGAGCCGAGAACACGAGGTACTTTGTAATAACCCTGGTCAAGGATTAAAGGTAAAAAGCTAACCATGGTTAAATCTATTCTCGACGTTTCGCCACTCGACACTATCTTTTAGAAAGTTACAACTTTTAAAACCCCGACTCACGAAGTCACGACGTAATTATAGCACAATTAATTAATTTCCTAATCTAAGATTTTCTCCCCCCTAATTGAGTCTTAATTATCACCATCTCACGGTTTCGCGACTCGGCGTACTAACCTCCCAGAAACTTGTCTTTGAAGTTCCGAGTCGCGATGGGGCGAATAAATTGATTATAAAATTAATGATTCTCTAAATCGAGATTACTGTTAATTAAGACAAACTCGGTCCTCGCAGTCTCGCGAGTTGAAGACTAAAAAATTTTAAAAGGAAATCCACGATACAACGAACAGCGAGAAAATTTTTAACGTTGCTAAGTTTTGATAATTTAAAATAAAACAAGATGTGTCCCATGCATCGAGGCTTGCACGTTTCCTAAGGTAGCTACTTGCTCTCCATACCCCGACTGCCTGTCCAACCGACAAACATTGATTACATTAATGAAGAATTAGGGTGAATCCACGAATAAATAAGATCAGATTTTACGCAATAAATTTGTTTCTAATTGCAATTTGACAGACTTATTTCGAAGAGTACAGAATTTTCAAATATATACAGGAGTCTCATTTTATTATAATGAAAACATTTTTCATAAGCACGCAGAGCTCGTCATTTTCTGAGTTAACTACTTTCTGCATGTATACACAGTTTTATCAAAGGAGAGCGAAAACGCAAGTTTCAGCCATGGCTCCACGGAAAGCAGCAAAGGCGAATATCGAGGTTGCAGGGAAAGGCTCGGATAATGTCTCTGACACTTCGCCCTAGAGTGTTGATTCAGTCCCTAGCTGGTCGTTTGTTTAAGATATTCTACAAACTGAGTTGGTAAACTATTCAGACTCAGACGACAATGAAAAGGACGATTTGAACACTAAATACAATATTTTCATTCAATCTGGAATGCACAAGGTAGCAACCAGACCACGGTTTCTCCCCTATTATGATATGATCCGATGGGCGTTGGATCACATAGACTTACCCACCAGAACTATCATGAACGAACAGCGGGTCACGGTCGGGACTTTTAGACCGGAGCACATCCAAACCATGTATAAGCTCCCGACAACATATGAATACACATATGATGTTGAATTCCTGGAGGGATTCAAATAGAAGGAGTGCACTGAATATGACAAAACCATGCCCGGTTTGATTAAAGATTGGGTTTCGTGCACCACGAAGTTCAGAGAAAATGACCATGGCGTATATTCTATTGCTTCTTTGGAGCCACAGTATAAATATGTGGCCATGATGACATATCGGCTATTTGGGAGAGAAGACACCTCGCATTTCTACATCACGTGGGTGCCTCTCATATTTCAGGTTGCAGAAGGTTGCTCGTTTAATTGGGAAAAGATGCTCTCAGACAGTTTGGCCAATAGAATCACAGAATATCGGGAGCAGAAGACAAGCGGGCGACCGTCCTCATTTTTCATGTCTGCGTATATCATGGACGATGTATGTTCCATGACACCATTCCCTTTGATGAGTTGGGCTTGGAATCCTGCCTAAGAAAATCCTGTGCATGAGTATCACGACAAATTGTGGGAAAATAAAACAGACAAATTTATTTACGAAAATTTCAACTGGGTGATGGTGCCCCTGCACATCGCCATTTTTGGTCTTTCACCACCTCGTATCTCAGACAGCATCGCTGCAAATCTGAGTGGTATAGCAGAATGGTACATAGAAGCAGAGTTTTCATATTTCAGAGTGTTTGGAGCTGTTGTTCCCCCGCTTGCACTACCATTGTTCATCCCCGACAAGCTTTCTTGTCGCGAGATCGCCCGACAAACGGTGATTGGTGGGGTGAGTAAAGAACTCAAAGCATCTTCGAAGAAGGTATGGTCGTTTTTCCCTGTTCAACTAAATTATTATTCTTTATTGGATTTCGAGCATGCTAAAGCCGAGGCTGCATCCCTGGAAGACATGAGTTTGGTCTCCGTTGAATATAAAAAACATGATCCTCAGAAAATTGTAAGCAACCATTTAGCTAATTGTGAGCTGAAGAGGTTTGAACACGAGTTTTCACCCTCAGATGACATTTTCTGAGGGGCGAGATCTTATGGGGAAGTGTTAGTTTGGATCCGATCTTTAGCACCCGAAGACATGGCCTCTGTATTAAACTTTCAGGAAAACAGACGAAGTTGTCTTCCTGCTGTGTTGCGAGGAGGGAGCCCGGGTGCTTATGAGACAGAACTGAAGGATGATGAAGGCCCCAAAGAAGCAAATTCTAGTTCAGGAAAAATCCATAATGAGGGGGATCAAACGAATAA
>ML860617.1:0-11181 GCA_009831015.1 Picea engelmannii
CTTGGCTAGTCTAGGAAACGCTGCTAATGTGTGTGTAGGATCAAAGGTTTACAGCATATAAATGATCATACAAGTAATAAACGCGACAAAGGACTGCAAAGTTTGTATTATGATATCTCTGTGGATTACAAAATGGTCGAATGCGGCTGAATAACTGACAATACTCGACTAGATCAACATACAAAGGATCTTAGCCGAAATATAAATAAGCAACTGTGGTTGAATAAAATAACAACACTCGGCTAGATCAAAAGACAAAAGGATCTTAGTCGGAATACAAATAAGCAACTAAAAGATAATACCTGTAATATGGGAGCACTGCGGAATCAATGAAGAATGATGGAAGACCTGGATGATCTTCCCGATGACTAGGGTGTGTCTTTCAACACTGAAATCAACCAACTGGTGTCTTTCTCCTGGAATACACTGAACTATCTCTCCTGAGATGCGCCTCTTCTCTTCAATGACAAGTCATAATCTGCATAATGATGAGTTAGGTCGCTGACCCTTCCTTTACAGCTTTCCAAAACCCTAAATCATGCTGAAACCCTAATTCACTGTTGACTTCCAAAACCCTAAATCACTGCTGAAACCCTAATTCACTGTTGACTTCTATTTTTAGCTCATAATGACTTAAAAGCGCTTTTAACCCTTTTTAGCTCAATGTCACTTTCCGAATATAACACCTGTGACTGGAGTGACCTCTAGTAACCCTGTTTACCCCTCTTTGGCCCTGGCTATAGTCTAACGGGGCGGTTTAGACCATTAAGCCTCCTCTNTGGAGCTCCTATTTGGAAAGGGACATTACAACATTTATGGTTAATTGTTAAAATAAATGAACTTCATGCCTAACCTAATGCTATGAAAAATCAACACCTTCCACCCCAGAATTTCCTTTGGAAGCTCCATCAAAGCATAACAAGTGTTTGTCTTGAATTTTGATCCATTCAAGAAAGTCACTGGGAGAAAAATGAAGCTGCTAGCATGATCTTACTTGTGCATGGGAAGGAGGGTGAATCTGTATTTGAAGCTTGTCAAACCATCTCTGTTCTATACCATCTAGGCTATCATGGGAGGATAACTTCATGCACCTTGAGTTTAGAAACTCCGTGAGTTAGGATTTTGTAGTACTTATAATCCTGGATATAGATGGTTCTTCCTCCTTGAAGACACTTCTATTCCTGGCCAACCAGATCTACCAACAAATATATTTGGGAAGGGACATCCAAACTCTTCTGAAAATGGGTTTATTGCTGAAGGAACCTTGATACTGCTTTGTCCAGGATCCAAGCAAGACTTGGATGGAGATTGGCCATCTAATTCTATCAGATAGTTCATGAAGCAAAGCCTTCCAGATGTCCAATACTATCGGGCATTCTAGAAATAGGTGCGAGATTGTTTCATTTTGAACTTTACAGAAGACACACCTGGTTGGTCCTTGAATTCCTCTTCGATCTAGATTATCCCTACTCAGAATCTTCCCATGGGCGAGCGACCAACAAAAAAAATTGATCTTGGGGGGAGCATCAAGATGCCATATATTGGACCACAAGGGATTCTTTGGGGG
The DNA here is from genome assembly GCA_009831015.1 of Picea engelmannii. Lineage (NCBI taxonomy): Eukaryota > Viridiplantae > Streptophyta > Pinopsida > Pinales > Pinaceae > Picea > Picea engelmannii. Next base: position 1,568 of record ML860617.1, read on the forward strand.
GAGGTCTGATTGCATCAAAAGACATTCATATCCTTTGCGGACTGTGTATCCTTGGGCTCCCCATCCTCTGGAATCTGGATCATCCAGGTGGTTCAGGGCAAGGTGATCCGGATTTTATGAGTAGAACGAAATGAATACAGATTATTAACAGGTGCTTAACACAAAATAACAGAGATACAGTAAAACTGGTTTTCTATTCAATAACGAAATAAGCTAAAACTGTAAAATGCAGCGGAAACAAACTTGCTGGAATGGTGGTGGCTTATCTCTGAGAAGAGATGTGACGACTGCGCGCATTCGCAAGAAGAATATTACAATAAGGCTCTGAAAGCCTTTTTTACAATAAACAAGTATGCCAAAAACCCTAGACATCCAAAAACTTAACCCTAGGAGATGAAGCGCCAAAAGTCATGTAGGCCCCGTTTGGGTAAGTTAGTACATCAACTTCCCGGGGTCTTAACTTTTGCATACGATCTCCGTTTTAGGCGTGTGATAGCCCGTTGGAAAGGTATCGTTGAGGAGATTCATTTTGGGGGCTCAATTACGCCTTCGACTATCATTGAGGAGCTCAATCCCGAAAAACCTTCATTTAGGCCCCTCAAAATGGCCCCGGAAGTTAAAACTGCTAAAAATAGTAAATTGCCAAAATTGTCAGAAAACTGTTTTGAGCCAGTTGGAAAAGGTGGGTGGCCACCGATATCCATCTGGATCACAAGGCCTTGCAGAATGGAGAGCAATTGTTCTACCTAGGTTTTTAGTGCCTCTGGGGGTTCCCCAAATTCCATCCTTTCGAAATGCCTGCAGCATCCCAGAGGGAGATATCATGCAAGGAGGATTTGCCTTGTGCTTGAAGCGATTCCCTGATTTGGATCAAGGATTTTTCTCGATTCAAAGGAGTTCGATTCAGTATTCTGTCTTCCCAGATTTGAATGCTTTTACCATTCCTAGGAATCCATGAGAGGTGACTTAGCAGAAGAGGAATCGATGCCTGGAGCAGCTTCCAAATGGGGGATCCTGTGAGGGGACCGATGGGGAGTTCAATACCTCTGAGGTGGTCTCTCTGAAAATATTTATACACCAGAGCCTTATTCCAATTTACATAGTTCCCCGTTATCATTCTCCACAGCATTTTTTTTCCTAGAGCTAAATTTGTGAGCATGGGATCCTTTATTCCCAGTCCACCATTTGTTTTAGGAGGTCTCACGGTCTTCCAATTTACTAGCTGGAACCTTTTGGTATTGGACTTGCCTCCTTCCCAGAGGAATTTTCGTATTTGATGAGAAATTTCTCTTTTTACACTTGATGGGGCAAACAGGGAGGAATATTGAAAAACTGGGAGGGCTGAGAGGACTGCCTTAGCCAACACAAGTCTTCCAGCAGGGTTTAGCTGCTGTACTCCCCAACTAGTGAATTTTTCTCTGATCTTGGAGGTTATAATATTCCAATCTGCTGCTGAAAGGGAGTTAAGACAAATGGGGATGCCTAGATATTTGAAGGATCTCCAATTAGAGACTAGGGGAAATTGAAGGATCCTTGAAATGACAGCAAGAGAGTGAGCATTAGTTTTCCAAGAACAAAGATAACATTTATGAGAGTTAACAAGCCCACCTGAAGCAGATAGAAATTGGTCCAGCACCGTTTTGAACCTTCTGGCTATTAACGAAGAGGCTCCTCCCAGGAAAAGAATGTCATCTGCAAACTGAGAATGGTTTATGCACTTGACCCCTGCAGCAATTTTGATGCCTGGAATGTTTCCAGTTCTTTATTCTTGTTCCAAACCTCGGCCCAGAGATTCAGCCATCAAAATATAGAGAATGGGCGATAGGGGGCAGCCTTGTCGAAGACCTCTGGAAGCCTGGAAAAATTCTGAGGGTCTGCCATTTATCAGTGGGGCAATCCAGGGACTGCTGATGTAGGTTGCAATCCATCTGATAAAGGATGGGTGAAACCCAAATTTTGCTAGAACTGCAAGGAGAAAACTGTGACTAATTCGATCAAATGCGTTTGCCATGTCTATCTTGATGGCCATGCTTCGATCTCCTTGAGTTTTACTGGAGTGGATAGCCTCCTGAACTAAAATGATGTTATCCCAGATTTGCCTCTGTGCTACAAAGCTTCCTTGAGAGGGGGATATCAGCCTGGGCAGCAACTTCTGAATCCTAGAAGCAATAATTTTTGCGATTATCTTGTAGGATACATTGCATAGAGAGATGGGTCTAAATCTGGAGAATGAGACCACGTTTTTCTCTTTGGGAATTAAAGCCAAGAATGCAGAGTTTGTTGCTCCTCCTAGTCTGCAGGATTTTTGAACATACTGAATCATCCTTACCAGGTCAAATTTAATGGTGTGCCAACATTTTTTGTAGAAGTGTACTGAAAAGCCATCTGGACCCAGGGCCTTATCTGATTCAAACTGCATTATGGTTGAGAAAATCTCTTCCTCCGACACGCTTTTCGTTAGTTCCTCATTTTGCCTTTCCGAGACCAATAGATACTAGCAATGTATTCTATGTAATGAGTGAATTCATGCTTGAATTTGATTCCTGTCAAAATGAATGTTTACTTGCAACAGCCAGAGGACGCAGACCGTCCATCTATTTTCTAAGGGAGATCGAGGGTTGTGGTGAAGTAGTTGTTATTCCCAGTTTCCATTGCCGACTGAGTTACCAAATCACATCCCCTGTATTTTAGCATTTGATTCCTCCCTGATTGTTGGGCTTTGTCTTATGGATTATAGTGTGTGACCTTGTAAACTCTTCAGCTCCTAGGTTTCCCTACACTTCATTGGTGCCTCATTGCAAGAATCAGTCTCTCAGTTGCCCATTTTCTTGGAATTATGTGGCAAACCGACCTGGAATCAATGTATATATCCTAGGCATCAATTTACCTCTCTATGCAGGCCGTGGGAATTTACCAAAACCATACATACTCAATTCTTGGTTTCTTATTGCCCCTGGTGGTGAGTGGACTTCCCCAGAAGTTTAATTGACTCAGCTCCAATTGGACCAACCGACAAAGAATCAACTGGAATTGCATGAATGAAATCAACAAACCATATATTTGCCAGTGAATCAGAGATGGTGCTAGCTGATTTTGAAGGACTATGTCACCACTAGCCTTGGCAAGCAGATGTGATGATGTTCGCCATGTGGGGGCATGCATAGAACCATCTCCACTTACCATCAAACTCCCATCTAAAGTCCACTTGATTGGGTGACGGATATTAAAGACTGAAAGAAAAGTTGAGCTCAAGTTATTATACCTCCTGCATTTCAATCAGACTGCCTCAATCCACAACAGAACAAAATATCATTCGATTCAGAGCTGCCAATGTGCAGATATAATGATTGATACCTTGAACAGGAATGGTGAGATTGAAACACTCACAAAGAATCCCAAGCAAACTGCCGAGTGAACCTGAAGAAGTCTGTATAGGCTGCATTCATTGATAAGACAGAGACTAGAAGAGCTCGCCCACTGAGGGACGTTTTGCCAAATACCCCATCCATTGGAGGTTGACCAGGCAAAAGGATTATCACAAGGTTCAATGGTATTGATCAAGGCGTAGAGCATTTGAAAAGTACTTATGTCATACCATTTGAAATTTTCTTTTATCTAGCCTCTACACAGAATAGGGTGATCTTGATATTTCCATTGAATTACCTACTGCTTTATAACATTCTTCGACATATGCTTGGGCTATAGAACCTAGTTCTGCCAAGATATATCATCAATTTGCTCAATGGAGAATTCAACCTGTGAAGGGGAGAACATGAACAGCCTGGAATTCCACTGGTCCAAAACTGAATTCGATTTGTCTCTGAGTTGAGTTGATTTGTGTTAATAGGAAGTCGACTCAGCGAGTGAGCAGTCGATATGCTTTTGAGGAGGTCGAACCAATGACAGTTTGGTTTTAACTTTTTATTCATTTTAGTGAGTGGGTGAGAGTGCTCATCCTGATGTTTGGCATTTGATGGAATACTAACCCATCTGTTTATTCATTTGATTAATGAGCAAAGAAGTGTTGTTGTTAGTTGACGTAACTTACAGAGACTGGCTGTAGCCATCCTTGCACAGAGAGTGATTGGCACTTGCCTTGGCCTCACAAAGTCAACCAGCAAACCTGTCCTTACAATGCCATTGAAGAAAAAGGAGAAGGGAAGTTGCACTCGGAATTTCATTGAGCTCAGAAGCCCCGGAGATCAATTCTGAAAACAGAGCACTTGACATCATACAACTGGAACAGAGCACATGACTCCTGAAGCTACATTCTTACTCGGCCACTACCTTTCCGAAGCAGGATACACCCAAGAACAGGTTACACTGAAGACTGAAATCTCTGTACAAGATTGAACAGAGATCTTCGTACAGGGCAGAGAAACAGATATCAGAAACAAACTTCCGCAGAGGATCTGTGTTGGTGAAGCGAGTGGGATCAGTTAGTTACATATAAGAATAACCGAGGTGCATTTGGCATCTTTTATGAAAAGCCACGAGATTCTCAACCAAAACATATTACTGTAAAATTTTCTAGTCCAGTTCTGACATACATTTTTGAACAGAAATCCAGTTCCTGTTTGTTTTAAGGCATATTAAGAATATGGTACAATCCTATATTTGCTATTTGATTTGTTTTCTCCATTTGTAATCTGTAGATTGTTCATTGCATTGTTGTGCTTTATTTTGTTAAGTGCCTACTGTGCTGATGTCAATTTGCTGTGTTTGTGGAAGGGAGGATGATAATAGTATTATAATTTGCTGCGTATTCACATTTCCATGTTCCTTCTGAGTTATTTTCCTGTATCACTTTTTACTTTTAGTGGTGTCAAGGACAATAATTATATGAGCTTTGAGTTTATTTTCTTCTGATATTTCACCTGTTTTTCTTGTAGGAAAAAGGCAATGAATATGTTAAAATGGGTAAAAAGCATTATGCAGATGCCATTGATTGCTATACTCGAGCAATCAATCAGAAGATATCAAACAATGTTGAGAATTCAATACTTTTTGCAAACAGGGCCCATGTCAATCTTCTTCTTGGGAACTACAGGCGTGCATTGACAGATGCAGAAGAAGCAATAAAGATCAATTCAGCAAATATCAAGGTTGTCAGGAATGATATGGATGCTTATGTGTGTATAAATATACTTGAAAACTTATGAATATGATTCCTCCTTGTTTTAAGCAAGACACGATACTGACTTGTACTAGCAAGTATGTTTTTAGCACTAATGTCTAGGAGTATTTGAAGCAAATAATTTGTTTTTGTTTTTCCTTTCCTCTCTATTCAAACTTGTTCAAGAAAATGCACTTTGTTCCATCTTTTCCTGGGTCAATTATCTTCATATTTCTAACACTGAAATTTTCCTTAATTATCGTCATTGCATAAATTCGAAAAGTTGTTTGAATCACCATATTTGATGAACAGTGCTATCTTCCTTGGGCCTAACTTGTTACTTTATGTAATTTTTTAACTAGGCCTATTATCGAGGGGCCAAAGCTGCTCTTGCCTTAGATTTATTGCCAGAAGCAGGGAGGCTCTGTAGATGTGGTCTTGAACAATCTCCCTTTAATGAAGAACTTAAGAAGTTAGAGAACCATGTGAATACAAAGAAAGCAGAGATTGACAAACGCGAGCTTCAAGTATCGGAAGCATTATCTAGAACTGAGGTTTGTAAAGTTAAGAATGTATTGATATGACAAACCACGATTAATATATTTGGTATAATTCTCGAGGTCTTATAAACCCTCTTTTGTGGGACTTTACAGGTTCTTGTTTCTGCATTAGAAAATAGAAATCTAAAGCTGGGGAGGGCCATTTATAAGGACCTCACTGGAGTAAGAAAGCCAAGGCTGGACAAAAGTAACATTCTTCACTGGCCAGTCCTCCTGCTTTATGGCGAGGTTATGTCTAGTGACTTTATTGAGGACTTCTGTGAGCACGACATGTTCTCAGCACATCTTGATATGATATCCTTGAAAAATGATCATCCTTTTTCTCAGTTTGCATAGCTTCTTATGCTATTCATGTTCCTTGCAAGCTAGTCAACAGTGGAATCTTGGCTTTGCCTTAGCTTACACACTTGTTTGCAGGAGATTCACCTCCACTACCTTGGGATGAAAACCATGCATATACTCGTGAAGCAGTAGAGCTGTATTATCAGGTGGGTTTTAAATAACGGTCTTGTTTTTAATAGTAAAGTAAAATAAAATGACAAGCATGCCATGATAGAAAAATTTAAAAATTCTGCTTCCTCAAAGAAAGCGATAATGGTAATGATGTCACATTTATTTTATTTTAGGATGTAAATGAGACATGCCAAAGAATTTGTTGTAGCATAGCATTGATTTCAGATCAGATAAAGAATGCATGTCATAATATTTGAGATTGGAGGATCCCATTTATACTTCTAAGCCTGGTTTAGTTTGTGAGAAAATGCACATGGCCATAGGATGATCATAGCAAAACAACAAACTCACAGATTGACACAGGATATATGTGGTAAAGCCTTCGAAAGGGAAACATCCACGGAGCAATGGGCAGTGCTTAATTATTTCTCTCAAAATTCTTTTTCTTGTACAATGAGGACCCAGGTCCTTTATTTATAAAGCAGATGCTTGCAAACTGTGCTTTTATTTCTAGTTCAGTAAGTCAATAACTCAAAGATTCTCCAAGTTAAGATTACTTAAACTTGGGATTTATCATTGCAATGGATAATTACAGTTTATTTATTGTGTGTAATTAATTTATTTGCATTGGCGCAATTAATTAAATAATTTTCACATAATTATGCATTTTTTCAACATAGTTTATATATGCATAACCATGCAATCTATCCACCCTCTGTTCAAGACAATATAATAGTTTTAAGCTCCTAAACATAGGTAACTAGGTGATTCTTATGTGCTATCTTTATCTCTAACTTAAGAGCATCACTTTCTTGTCATTTTTAGTGTTTGTTGACAATGATTAGATATCAGTCAAATGCAGGGTATGCCTTACCAAAAAGAAAAGTTTTCCAGTACTTTTTGGAGGACACTGCTGGTGCAGTAGTCAAAAGATTTGATGAACAGGAAGCAGATGATAAAGATACGGATGCTGATTTTGCAAGTAAGCCAGGTATAACACACAATCCCAACGACCTTATTGTAGAGTTAGATATATTAGTGCAAAAGTTCCATCTAATTCATTGTCTTGACATTTTTGATTTGTCATTAATGATTGAAGTTGAATACTGCTGGAAATCTTTTTGCTTATAATTAATTGGTGAACAGGCTATATTCCAAGTGTAAATTTAAGTATCAACCTATATACGGCTGGGAATACTTGCACATATCTTCCAACTGGAAAAGTTTAGAACAAATTTTTTGTTAGAGTATAAGGATTACTTGATGTAATATAAGAAAATGATAGTTAGATCATATTTAAATTTAAATAAAGTAGTTACATTATAACGGTAGCACAATTACCTCGCCAATGATATAAAAGGAAATCAACCCCATTGTATCAATTAACTTCATTGTAATAAAACCATATCTTTTACATGAGCCCAAAGTATAGGACTTGGCAGGTTGCTATATAATACTTGGATCTTTTAGATAACTGTAAAACTCCATTTTGATGTATGTAAATATTGTACAACTTACAAGGCATTGGAAATTGGTCTAAAACTATGTATCTATGGTGGCATCCTAATTCTATAAATGCTAGATACATGCAAATGTCTAGTTAGGTGTGGGATGCACACACCTATGATGATTTCTTTTTTTACTTTTACCAAAATGTTTTAAACTAATGGCTTATTGCAAATTATGAAAGTCATCAATAAAAAAAGTGGCTGGATTGCTAAGGGTTTCAGGGGTCTTGGATATGAACTTGAGTAGACCATGAGTTGATGAGAGGGAAGCATACTCATTTGAGCAAAAAGTGGGGGGTGGACTCTATGGCGCATTGGTCTCAAAGGTGCCTGTTACCCCTCATATTGACATGAGTGGTAAACATGATCTTGTGTAAATTGATGGGATCATTCTAGCCTTCCAAAGGTTGGAATGTTGGTGGAGTTTGCTTCAAGGGTATATCTTTTTCTTCACAGATCTTCATCATGGTGGTCATCTAGTCACTTCCTAGTCACTTTCACATAGTGTTGCATGGTTGTCCTCTAACATGGTGATGCATTTACCTAGTTCCGTTCATATTCATGTCATTTCCATAGTCTTACCTAGACAAATTGTTTATTGCAAGCATATTATAACTTTTGCCTAAGTAAAATCCACTTCCTACATACATTTTCACTACCTCTCAACATTTTACCTAGGTGATTTATGTATATATCACATCACATCTTGAGATTTTCCCTAGGTAAAATCCTTAATTACACCTACATTCCACTTCATTCCATCTCCTAGGAGGTGCATGGCATAATTAGCTTAAAATTTTTAAACCTTACCTTATAATAACTTCTCAATTCTTATATTTTCACTTTTTCCAATGTGAACACACCTAACTAGTTTGGGATATTTTAATTAAAAATTTAAAATCCTAAACCTTAGGTTGAGTGCCTAAGTATTGGTCTATTAACACTTTATTGTTCTAATTCTTCATTGAGACCTTTTCCCTAAGTTTCACTTTCTAATTGGTCACTAGGAGTTGTAACTTAAAGTCCATGTGGTACACAATTTTAAGTTTTATTCCTAAAGTTGTAACTTAAAGTTTTATTCCTAAATTCATTAGGGAACATAACCTTATGTCCATGGGGTACACAACTTAAGTTAGTACTTCAACCTTTGGCATATATGTTGAGGAAAAAACACATGAAAAAACGCCAATTCGCCCTAGCCTCATAATATCCTTGTTCACATGTGATAACCTTTTCATGATACATCTTTATCCTTTGATCCAAGTTTTGAGGATTTATTTGGTCTTCATATTTTACTAGGAACTTCTTATTCATGCACCCTAGGGTTTTAGCCTTCCACCTCATCCATCCAATTCATCCACCCGATCCACTTATGCACACATCCCTAGGTGGTGTGCTCTACCATGAAGACTTATCCACTTCTTGCATAACCTTGTTCACACCTTGCACACATGTGAAGTGACTAATGATGGTTTGACTTGGTCAAAGGGCACCCATTTGCACATATTTTGAGGAGGTCTCATGGATTTGATGAATACCCATTTGCACAAGTGTCAAGGGCACCTCTTCTAGGGTGAGAATTTCAAGGTTGACTTGGTTAGAGTGGACACAAATGCACACTCATTCTCTCTCTTCTAGGATGAATTCATGCATGGTAAAGGTTTAAATGTGAACACAAAGCACAATTCTATGTGTTTATTGCAGTCAAAGTGGTCCACAAGACACAAGTACCAAGGGCACACTTGCTAAAGGATTATTTTAGAGTTTTCTTGGTTAAAGGGCTTCTAGAAAGAGCATTCAAGCATTACACTTGGCATTGGCATACATTGCTAGAAAAGTGCCCTCATAAATGAGGCTTCACACATGGAAAACCACTCATTTTCTTGGAAATTCGCCCTACCAAGTAATATTATTATTTGGAGGTGGTTATTTCTAGGAAAGCGCCATCATCATGGAGTTTTACACTTGGCATTCTTG